>JAOVVI020010947.1:0-12853 GCA_028571085.2 Nepenthes alata
TTTTTGAAGTATCAAAACGTGGAATACATCGTGAACATCCGCCAAACTTGATGATGAGGCCAATTTGTATGCTACTTCCCCAACTCTCTTCAGAATCTCAAAATGGCCAATAAAATGGGGTTCCAATTTTTCCTTTACCCCAAATCTGAACGTTCCTTTTGGTAGTGATAATTTTGAAAATACATAGTCATCCACTTCAAACTTCAACGGTGTTTTCCTTTGGTCCGCATACCTTTTCTGTCTACTCTGAACTATTTTCAAGTTCTAGTGAATTAATCTAATCTTCTCTGTTATCTTCTTAATAATTTCAAGACCTAAATGCATTTTATCTCTAATTTTCTCCTAATGGATCGGTGACCTACATTTCCTCCCGTATAATGCTTCAAAAGGTGCCATGCCTATACTTGCATGGTAGCTATTGTTATAGGAAAATTCCGCAAGGACTAAATAATTATCTCAATTTTCTTTCATATCGAATGTGAGATCCCGATTCCAAAATTTGATAATTGGGGAGTAACTAAGTCCATAATAATCATAATTAGGCTTGGGAACAAGGAAACAATTGTTACCGAAACAAAATTTAGGCAAGAAGGCGCGGCACCCGAACAGCGCCTGAGGCGCCAACCGGGCATGAGAATTACGAATAGCCCACCTGAAGCGTGCCGAGGCGGAACGGGGGCTTGGATGCTATGAGGGTTGGCGCCTGGATGCCGCTTGAGGTGCCATCTGAGCATGCATTTTACGCGAGTGGCGCCTACTTGGCCCGTAATTGGCGCACGAGTGCCAGTCACAGGGTAGCCACGTGCTTCTTCCTTCTTATGTTTTAAAATGGGATTTGGGGGGGTTTTTAAGAGAGAGAGAGAACAAAGAAGCTCGATAGGCAGCACGTAGAGGAGGGAAAGGAGAAGAGAAAAGAGAGTGAATAAGGGAAAAGAGAGAGATTTTGGCCAATCCACTCCGATCTGAGTAAGAATAACGGTAGATCGAATTAAGGCAAGTGTACCTCAGACGTTATTTTTTATTTTTTACTATTTTTACTATCTCTAAATTGGTATTTATGTTCTAAAATATTCTTACTCCATGATTTATGTATGTTTATGTATATGTATTACGAATTGTGGCATCGATTTTGTTGAATGACTCATGTTTTGTGTTCGATTTATGTCTGGATAATTTGCTCTAAACCCTAGCTCAAAAATAGTGATATATTGGTTGCAAATATGAGTAGATTTTGTATTTGTATATGATTATCAAGGTTTATGGCTTTGATTTTACTGTTTGGTATACGTTTTGTGTCTGATTTATGCCCAGAAGCTTTGCATGGAACCCTAGGATGGAAATTAGGGATTTGGTGATTGAAAATCTTAAATCTTGAGATTTAAGTGTTAATTGGAGCTTTGGTGAAGCTTATATGACGATTTGTATATAAAGATTTAATAAAAAACTATATTGTTTTGTTATTCGAGAAGCTTTGAAGTTGACCGAAGGTTTAATTGTATGAATTGGAATGATCTTCGAGGCATGATGAGTCACGATTAGGGAAATAAGCACAAGGATACATGTAGTTAAGTAAATTAGTAGGAAGATTGGACCTAGGATTGCCGTATAGTCAAATAAGGTTTTTTGGCATTACATGAAAATGACCTCGTCTTTTTGGTGATGTGTGATCCGTCTCTTAGTTGGGGCGCTAAATAATAGAAATTAGGCACAAAAGAATCATTCTATGCTCGAGATGTAAAATATGAAGAAAAATAGTTAAATTGAATAAGAAATTATCCTACCATCGGGATGTAAAATATAGAGGATAATGATTAAACAAAAAAACAATTATCCTGTCCTAGAGATGTAAAGTATGGAGGATAACAATTAAGCTAAAAATGTGCATCCTATCTTCGGGATGTAAAGTATGGAGGATAACAATTAAGCTAAAAATGCGCATCCTATCTTCGGGATGTAAAGTATGGGGGATAGTGAAGATTAAAATGAAAGACAAAATGAAAAGAACCATCCTATTTCGGGATGTAAAATAAGGAGAATAATAGTTTTAAATGAAACCTTAATTATATAAACTCTGAACTAAGAACTAAGGATTTATGATCATGATTTTCTTATGTTCTGCATCGTATTCACGTTTTTTCCTTACTTGCATGTATGTATGATTTTCCACATTCCTTTTAAGTTTTTTGTCTGTTTGTATGCATATGTTTTATATAAAATTACATACTTTTGCTATTTTGGTACCTTGCTGGGCAAATTGCTCACTCTTGCTTTCCACCTCCCTTTCAGGCAAGTCAATGTCTGATAAAAATCGAAGTCAGATCTAGTTAGAAGAAGAAAAACTTGTGAGTTTTGAAAATCTTGGAAGATTTTGGTGATTTGAAAGATTTTGGATGCATATAGCTAGTATTGTGAAATGAACGTTATAAATTACGATAATGTGGAATGATGCTATATCATGATGAATGTTTTGTTCTTGTTTCCACAGGTTGATATACGAATTTAATTGCTTCCGTATTATTTTGATATTTGGATTGTTATGGCCCTAGATGGCATCTCTTTTAGATCCAATATGGTAGCTAAGAGCACTGTATTGGAGCCATAATTAATATGTCATTTGTTAATCTTGTGGATATGTTATACCTATGTTGTGGATTAAATTTTTGAAGAGATATGATTTATGCAGGATTGTACAGATTATTTGTATGGGTTTTGATGTATTTTTAGAGAAAACTCTGCCCGAATTCCTGTAAGAATTTAATGTTTTAAATTTATGGGTATTAGTTTGTATAGGTTTGACGCAAGGTTTACTGAACTGTCTCAATATGCATCGTATTTTATAGAGAACAAATTAAGGAAGGTAGAGAAATTTCAGAAATGACCGAGGGATGATATTAGAAGGCAATAAGCGACTCACAAGCTCTAAACATATGCTGACATCCTAGATCGAGCCCTGATTTATGAGCAGGAACTGGAGACACAGAAATTATTTGCTAAGAAGACAGCTAGTCGGACAAGCAATAGTGCAGGATTGAGTTTAGGACCCTCAGAGCTATCCAAAAGGGCGAAGACGAAAGATAAGGGAAAGAGTATCACTGAAATTCAATCAGTGACCGGTCCTCAAGAGTCTAAGGTGGACTGTGTGCAGTGTGGGAGGAGGCATCCGGGAATGATCTGTTTTAAAACAATGGGGGCCTATTTTAATTATGGATAGCAGGGCTACCTGGCCAAGAATTTCCACCTACCAAGGAGACTAGCAGCAATATAGCCTGCTGCTTTAGCTAAGGCACTTACAGTAATAGTTTAGGATGCTGAGGCACCCCCAAGCGTGGATGAAGGTATTTTGTGGAGCTTGATTTCTATTTTACTTGATTTGGGGTTCATGTATTGTTTTTCCATTGTATAATATGTTACCTCCACCCTGTAAAATTTAGATTATTCCCTGGTTTATATGTGCGTGCTTTTGTGGATGTTGAGGATTGTGGAAAGTAGTCAGTCGTATGTTTGTTGGAGAAAGAAATGTAATGTAGGTGTGAGGCCACTTTGATGGTAGCAATTTATTAGGGAATGTTAGGATCTTGTTATTTTTGGATCATGATAGGTGGCTACCCACGGTCTAAGTGGGGGAGGAGCTTATAATTCAAAATTGTATCGCCGTAGTGAGATTTTTGTGAGGAGGTTTTTGTCTTGAGAATTTATGGATACTGCTTTTGGAGATAATTGATGTCCTACGAATCTATAAGTTGGGAACTTTAAAAAGTGGATCTTGGTTGCGTTATATGTAGACAGATGCTTTTGGGTTAAGAGAGAGAGGAATCCCTAGTTTGAGTTACTCCTTCATAAGTCAAAATTAGCTACTCGAAGTTTTAGTTTAAGGAATTTTGGGTAGGTTCCAATCTTTGAGGGAATGGAACGTTGTATTCCTAAGTTGAAAAAAAGAATCGCATCTGAAATGTTGGAGTTATGAAGTTGGAAGTGGGAAGTCCTACAATTTTGTTTTAGGACTCTAATTGTCGGTTTGAGGCTGTTAAGTGTAAGGGTCTTAAAATTTTGAGTAACGAATTTAAAACCACATTGAATTCGTAGTGACTGTGTAATTGTAGTCTCTGATCCTGTTGCGGTTTTAGGATTTGTGGGAATTATTTTCTTGGTATGGGCATTTTTAGATTTGTGAAATCATGGCAACTATGTAATTCGAGTGTTCTAGATGGATTTAGTACTTTGGGAAGATGTCAATTTGATGACATGCCAACAAATGATGAGAGTGTAGAGTATTCCGCCCCTAAGACCTGATTGTGATTTGAGGTTTATGTCAAAGTTTTAGTCAAGCTTGATATAGGAAAATTGGGTGCCAGATTGAGTTAATTGTAGTGAGGAATTGTAATCTGATGATTTAGAGTTTAATGATTGATAAGAACGCGCAGCAGAGGCATGATGAACCCCTACATTTTAAGGTTTAAGTTAATGTTCAGGGGGAATGCTCAAACTCAAGCCTTAGCTTAAGGGGAAGTAAGAATTATGGTCGTTTAAAGTTTATAAACAAGTCGGGGAGGTATCAGAGTAATAAGGGTTTAGTGGATTTACCTTCAAACTTAGTGGATTCAGACTTTAAAATAGGACACATCAGGCAAAAAGGATGACAATTTGGAGGTTTAAGGTTCCCTACGGTAAGCATCTTAATCTAGAGATGACTTCGAGACATTAGGAAGGTTCCTTGAGTATAAAATAAGAGGTTCGTTGAATTTTGAGGATGAAATTCCCTTAAATGGGGGAGAGTTGTGAGATCCCGATCCCGAATTATGATAATTGGAGAGTAACTAAGTTGATAATAATCATAATTAGGTTTGTGAACAAAGAAAAAATTATTACCGAAGCGAAATTTGGGCAAGCAGGCATGGCGCCCGAATGGCACCTGAGGCGCCAACCGGGCGCAAGAATTACGAATAGCCCGCCTGAAGTGCACCGAGGCGAAACAGGGGCGTGGATGCTATGAGGGTTGGCGCCTGGATGCTGCTTGAGGTGCCAATTGAGCGTGCGTTTTACGTGAGTGGCGCCTAATTGGCGCTCAAGCGCCAGTCACGTGCTTCTTCCTTCTTTTGTATTAAAATGGGATTTCATAGGTTTTTAAGAGAGAGAGAACAAAGAAGCTCGAAAGGAATCATGAAAAGGAGGAAAAGGAGAAGGAGAAAAGAGAGGGAATAAGGGAAAATAGAGATATTTTGGCAAATCCACTCCAATCCGAGTAAGAATAACGGTAGATCGAACTCAGGCAAGTGTACCTCGGAAGTTATTTTTTATTTTTTATCGCTTTTTACTATCTCTAAATTGGTATTTATACTCTAAAATATTCGTACTCCATGATTTATGTAAGTGAAGCATGTTTCTCTTAATTGTTCGGATAAATTTCATGTTTGTGTATATGTTTTACGAATTGTGGAATCGATTTATTGGAATGACTCATGTTTTGTGTTCGGTTTATATCCGGATAGTTTTCTCTGAACCCTAGCTCAAAAATAGTGATATATTGGTAGCAAATATGGGTAGATTTTGTATTTGTATATGATTATCAAGGTTTATGGCATCAATTTCACTGTTTAGTATAAGTTTTGTGTCTGATTAATATTCGGAAGCTTTGCATGGAACCCTAGGATGGAAATTAGTGATTTGGTGATTAAAAATCTTAAATCTTGAGATTTAAGTGTTAATTGGAGCTTTGGTGAAGCTTATCTGACAATTTGTATATAAAGATTTAATCTGAAACTGTACCGTTAAGTTATCGAGAAGTTCTGAAGTTGACCGAAGGTTTAATTGTATGAATTGGAATAGTCTTCAAGGTATGATGAGTCACAATTAGGGAAATAAGCAAGAGGATACCTTTAATTAAGTAAATCAGTAGGAAGATCAAACCTAAGATTGCCGTATAGTCAGATAAGGTTTTTTGACATTACATGAAAATGACCTTGTCTTTTTGGTGATGTGTGGTCCGTCTCTTAGTTGGGGTGCTAAATAATAGAAATTAAGCATAAAAGAATCATCCTATAGTCAGGATGCAAAGTATGGAGGAAAATAGTTAAACTAAATAAGAAATCATCTTACCATCGGGATATAAAGTATGGAGGATAATGATTAAACCAAAGAACAAGTATCCTGTCATCGGGATATAAAGTATGGAGGAAAATAATTAAGCTAAAAATGGGCATCCTGTCCTTGGGATGTAAAGTATGGAGGATAGTGAAGATTAAAATAAAAGACAAAATGAAAAGAACCATCCTGCCTCGGGATGTAAACTATGGAGGATAATAGTTTTAAATGAAAACTTAATTATATGAACTCTGAACTAAGAACTAAGGATTTATGATCATGATTTTCTTATGTTCTGCATCGTATTCACATTTTTGCTTTACTTGCATGTATGTATGATTTTCTACATTCCTTTTAAGTTTATTGTCTTTTTGTATGTATATGTTTTATATAAAATTACATACTTTCACTATTTTGGGTACCTTGCTGGGCAAATTGCTAACTCTTGCTTTCCACCTCCCTTTCAGGCAAGCCAAAGCCTAATAAGAATCGAAGTCAGATCTAGCTAGAAGAAAGGAAACTTGTGAATCTGAAAACCTTGAAAGATTTCAGTGATTTGAAGGATTTTGGATGCATATAGCTAGTATTGTAAAATGAACGTTGTAAATTACGATAATGTGGAATGATGCTATATCATGATGATGTTTTGTTCTTATTTCCGCAGGTTAACATACGAATTTAATTGCTTCCACGTTATTTTGATGTTTGGACTGTTATGGTCCTAGATGGCATCTCCCTTACATCCAATATGGTAGTTAGGAGCGCTGTATTGGAGCCATAATTAATATTTCATTTGTTGATCCTATGAATATGTTGTGCCTGTGTTGTGGATTAAATTTTTAAAGAGACATTTATGTATATTATTTATGTAGGTTTATATAGATTATTTGTATGGATTTTAGTCTATTTCTAGAGGGAACTCTGCCCGATTTCCCGTAAGAATTTAATGTTTTAAATTTTTTGGTATTAGTTTTGTATAGGTTTGATGGAGGTCCTTAATGGAATAGGATCCGTTCTGTCACATTTAATACTGGGACACTTAACATATCCTCTAAAATCTGAATGGTACGCTTCAACTAGCTATTAGTTTGGGATTGGTATGCTGTACTGAACTTTAATTCTGTCCCTAATTCTTTATACAAACTCTCTCAAAATTTTAAAACGAACATCGGATCTCGATATGACACAATTGTTATAGGTACACCATGAAGTCTGACAATCTCATCTATATACAACTGCACCAATTTATCATGAGAATACATAGTCTGGATTGTCAAGAAATGAGCAAATTTAGTTAGCCAATCTATAATAATCCAAACGGCATCATGGTTCCTTGGAGTCCTAAGTAGACTTGATACAACATCCATAGCAATATTTTCCCACTTCCAACATCGAATGGGCATTGGCTGTAACAATTTAGATGGCTTCCTCCTTTCAGCTTTTAACTGTTGGCAAACAAGACATTTTCCCATATAGTTCACAATCTCCCTCTTCAGATTTCGCAACCAAAATCTCCTTTCCAAATCTTGATACATCTTATTATTCTCGGATAATCGTATACCAAGATCGGTGGGCTTCCTTCAAGATCTTTTCTTTTAATTCTTTATCATTCGGTGCACATAAACAATCCTTAAACCTCGGATAATCGAACATTAAGGTTTTTCCTGGAGTCTTTACTTAACTCCTCAACAATATTCATAAGAAAGGAATTAGTTACCTGCTTCTCCTATATCTCATTTATTATCTCTGGCTAAATCTGAAGGTACAATAAAATCATCTGGTTGCCATGAACATATCATTGTATATCACACTACTTCAGGTAATCTAACATCTATATTTGATTTATCTATAGCCTTGCTACAAAGGTAGATTAACGGCTTAAATTATTAGCAACCACATTAGCTTTTTCGGACTTATATTAAATTTCACAGTTATAGTCCTTCAGAAAATCTATCCATCTCCTTTGTCTCATATTTAATTCCTTCTGTGAAAATAAATACTTCAAACTTTTATAGTTAGAGTAAACCAGAAATCTCTCACCATAAAGATAGTGTCTCCGAATTTTCAAGGCAAACACAACTACAACTAACTTCAGGTCGTGGATTGGATAATTCTTTTCATGCAGCTTCAACTGTTTGGATCCATAGACAACTACCTTCCTGTGCTGCATCAACATACAGCCCAGGCCCATCTTAGAGACATCATAATAAACCTTAAAACTACCAGATCCCTCTGGGATAATCAATACAGGAGCAATAGTAAAACAATCTTTTAATTCTTAAAAACTCTGGTCAAATTCTTTTTTCCACTCAAACTTAGCCTCTTTCTTTATCGACCGAGACAAAGACAAAGTAATTCGGGAGAAATTCTCTACAAATCTTCTGTAATACTCGGCCATACCGAGAAAACTCCTAACTTCAGTCACTAAGGTAGGCCTATTCCAATTAACAATAACCTCAACCTTTTTGGGGTCTACAAAAATGCCACCATTAGAAATAATATGTCCCAAAAATACTACCTCTTCTAGCTAAAATTCATATTTCTTCAATTTACCATACAGTTTCTCCTTACACAGCACTTGAAGTACAATCCTCAAATAAGTCTCATGTTCTTCATAACTCTTGGAGTAAATCAAAATATCATCAATATATACCACCATAAATTTATCCAAATAGGGCCGAAACACCCTATTCATCAGATCCATAAAGGATATAGGAGTATTAGTAAGGCCAAACGACATAATAAGAAATTTATAATGACTGTATCTCGTCCGAAAAGTGGTCTTGGCCACATCCTCTGCTTTATTCTCAACTAATAGTATCACAATCGCAAATCAATCTTAGAAAATACTCTGGACTTTTATAACTGATCAAACAAATTATCAATGCGTGGCAATGGATATTTGTTTTTTTATCATGATTTTATTCAGTTCACAATAATCTACACACAGTCGCAATGATCCGTCCTTCTTCTTGATGAATAGTACCGGTGCACCCAACGGAGATACACTTGGTCTGATAAAGTCCTCATCTAACAGTTGCTACAATTGTAATTTTAACTCTTTCAACTTAGCAGACACCATAAGATATGGTGCCTTTGAAATAGGGCTAGTCCCAGGAATAATCTTGATCTCAAATTCTATCTTCCGATAAGGAGATAACCCAGGCAACTCTTCTGGAAATACATTCTCAAATTCACATCCAACTAAAATATCTTTTGCTGGCACACAATGACTCCCAATAGTACTCATATACCAAATAAGCTTGACATCCACCTCGAATCAAGTGTTTGGCATGTAACGCTGAAATTAACACAGGTATACTCTTCCTCCTAATGCATTGGAAGTAAAAGGACTCAACTCCTGGAATAGCAAAACACACCGTTTTTAAGAAATAGACTATACTGATATGATAATTAGTCGGACAATCCATCCCCAAAATAACATCAAAATTACCCATATCGAGCAATATCAAATCAACCACCAATTGCATCCTATTTACCTATACTATACATTCTGGGTACATGATATCGGTAATTACCGACGATCCTGTGGGCATCGATACAGCCAGAGAGTAATCTAAAATTTTTGGGGTTGAGGTGATGTGACATGCAAATTATGGATAAAAAAAGGAATGTGTGGACTCACAATCAAACAAAACAGAAGTAGAGACTCCACAAATAGAAAAAGTACCTTCGACCACATTCGGGGATGCCTCGGTCTCCTGGACTGTCACTGTAAAGGCTCTGGCTGGAACAGTAGGCTTCTTTATTTCCAGCCTTGTAGGTAGGGGTAGTCTTTGATCCAATGACCTTATTGACCACAGTTGAAATAAGCCCCCGTCACTTTAAAGCGTGGCCTTCCTTGATGTTTCCTCCCATAATGGACACAATTTGCTACTGATGCTTGGGAGCTAGAAACAGACTGAACTTCGATACTACTTTTTCCTTTCTCTATCATTTTCCCACTTTTGGATGATCTCATGGGTTTTGAACTTGATCCCAAAACAATACTCATTCGGCTGGCTGCCCTTTTTGTAATGAACTTTTTAGTCTCCAACTCTTTCTCAAATATCAAGGCTTTATTCCGGATCTCAGCATAGGTCTAGAGTTTCTGTGTCACCAACTACTTTCTGATTTCATCCCTTAGCCCTTATTAAAACTTCTCCACTTTCCTTGACTCATCTTCCACAATGTAGGGTGATACCAGGATAATTCAGCAAACCTTGCATCATACTCTGCTACTATATGGTTCCCTTACCTTAGTCACATAAACTCCTCTTCCTTCTGGTCCTGGAGACTACAAGAAAAATATTTTTCATGAAAGTTTCTTCAAACATCTCCTAAAAAATTTTTTCTTCAGGTACTCCCAAAACCCTTTTTCTTCATAGCCCACCAGCTATCAGCTTTCCCTTCTAATTTATAGGCTACAAAAGTCACTTTCTCCCACTTTGAACATTGAATTACTGTGAACACTTTCTTTAATCTTTGGAAACATATATCAGCTTTTATTGGATCCGAGTCTCCTAGAAATTCAGGCACCCGCTCCACTGTAAACCTTTCATATGCTATCGGGCCTGGATTCACTGGGGTCTAGTTTGGAGCAGGGATTGGAGACATTTGACGTTGCTCCATTGATTCAATTATGTGGGCCATCATTCCGAGCAAATTCAGATATTTAGCCTCTCAATCTTGAGGGGCACTAGTTCCGGCTCGATTGTTTGTGTTCCTTCTTCTATGCGCATCTAAAATTATATAAGCAAATATTAGATTATGAATCTTTTATGGAAAAGGGATAGCAATTATTGAATGCATTTCAAATTTAACCCTAAAGGGTAATCACCTAAACAGTCTATCTAATCTTAACTATCCTTATCCCACTTCAACCTAGACCAAACCTAAGCTTCTACGTTGAGATCGATTAATCCTAAGGTATCTCTTTTTCTCTAATACCATTTATAACAGAACAAGTCACAAACCTTTATGACCTTCCATTACTTATCATACTTAACTAAAATTTTGTTAATTTTTGTGAAAATTTTGACATAATCTCCCCTAAAAGTAGATAAAAACTATACAACAACCTGGATAACAAACCATATATATAATATAAAAATAACTAAACTTTAAAATTTATCCACTACACATCTACAACACATCCACAGGACTACAATATCAACGCCATTTTATTTATGGCTCCAATACAGTACTTTCAACTACTATATTGGATCAAAAGAGAGATACTTTCTAGAAACCCGTACATGCCCAACAATCATACCTGTGGAAGCACAACTATATCCACAATAGTATACATCTCATGATATATCACAGTTTACAACATTCATTTAAGAACATAAGCCATTCACATTTACATACATTATCATAAGTAAAATTAAATCTTCAGAATTCAGCAACTCTTCCTGTAACTAACCCCTATCATCACTCTTTTTCATTAGGAATCAACTCATTAGGATTATCTGGAAGGAAAAAAAATCAACAGCAAAGGGGTGAGCAATATGCTCAACAAGGTACCATAGAGACAAGGGCATGTAGATTTCCATGCAAAAATATATTACAAGAAAGAGATCAGGGAAATTGGAATCATATAAACGATGCAAATGATGCACGAGCATGAAATGATGCATAAACATGGACTGTAGTCAAATCTTGTCTTTGTTCACTTTATCTTTTTCTTTTGAGTATTCTTCCCACTTGTCATTAATCCAAAAATCATGCAAAAATCATGAACGGCTTAAAAACTTTCTTTTCCTTATAACACATTCTTATTCTATCTTGAGAGACCAGGGTTAGTAGGCCCCACTAGTTGATGGGGCGAATAATCGATGATAGATTGTGTTCACTCCATATAATTAAAGGCCTTAGTTCTTAGTTTTTAGTACTTTCTTTCCCAATCATACATAATCTCTCATTTCCTCTTTATTTACATCTCGAGGACTATGATGATTTTAATCCTTGTCCTCCATTGTAATGCCCTGAGAAAGGCGGACCACATATCACTCTGTGAACGGAGTTTCTTCGATTACTACTGTAATATCTTAAGGCATGCCTGAGAACATTATCTGCTGAACGGTTCATGGTCTAGTTTTCTTACTAATTTTAACTTAACTTAGGAAATCTTAATTTTTTCTTCTTCACTTTAACGCTTTATTCATCAAAGATCATTTTTCTTCACATAATTAAATCCTTCAGACAATCTTGAAGTCCTCAGTAATTTATAATAGTATAGCTTTTAGCAACATTAAAAATAAAAGCATCCTTTAAACTTAAATACTTCACAATACCATATTTTCATGTCATAATTTATTTTCCACCATATTTATTCCCCAATTTTTGTTCTAGGGTTTGGTAAATAGTATTATGACACAATCTGGACATGTAACACAAAGTATATACTGAAAATAAACTCAGATCATAATACCTATGTTTAATTATGCACTTTTTTCATAATATCATAAAAAAATTGGAAAATATGCAGTATTATTTACAAATCTTTAAAGTCGATGGTTTTAGAGCAAACTAAAAATAGTAATAAAGAAAAATAGGGGTTAGGTTACACTTGCCTCTACCTGATTTATTATTTTTCTTTCTCTGATCAGGTTGGAAGCTGCTAAAAATTCCTTCTCTTTCTCTTTTCTCCCTCTCCTTCCTTTCCTTTCTCCCCTACTGCTCTGCATCATGCCCTGTTCTCCTCTCCTTCTCCCCTTTGTAAAATAACAACAAAGTAAGTTGGTAGAATTTTCTAGAATATGTTTTCAGC
>JAOVVI020010949.1:0-12852 GCA_028571085.2 Nepenthes alata
AGTTTTACAGTGTATTGTTAAAGTTTACAGTTTATTATTTTACAGTTTATAGTGTACTGATTTCTGAATTATGAGGTCTAATATCGTTAAAGTATGCCTTTACTGTTTTCCACATGATGTTTTGTTTAAATGTTCTGGTTATGCATAGTTATATGATTGTTCTGCATCACAGTTTTATCGCTCATATGCATATACCTTGCTGGGCCTCGGATCACTATTTTATTATTTTTTTCCCTCCAGATGAGACAGTAAAGTTATTACCTGACGAGAAAGAGTGATCAAAGAGAAGTTTCTGAAGACTTTTGAGGACCTAGAGAATTTTGGTGCTATTTTTGAAGAGCTTGTTGATGTAAAGACCTGACTGCAATTGTGATTTTGTATACTGATCTTATGTCTACCGATATTCATGAACATGTAAATTTTATATAGAAAGCATATGATGTTTATGATTGTAAAAAGGAAAAGCTATACTTCTGCAGGTTATTAGTTTAACTTCTGCTCTAAACTTTGGATATACCGTACAGGTCCTAGACGACATCTCATTATCGAACTGTTAGTGTAGCTAACACTTTATAGATTTATTACATGGATGGAACATGTGATCCTGTGTATGCATGTTGTAGAAAATATTGTGGTACAATTGATAGTTGCGTGCTTGTAATGGATGATCGTACAAGTTGTATTTTGGATTTTTCATCCAATTACAAAGGGGACTCTGCCAAAATTTCTGCAGAACCCTTGCCTTATATTTTAGACCAGTAATTATGTTTCTGTCTTGACAAAAGCTTTTGAGGAAAAAAAATTCGTTCCGTCACATTTGGTATCAGAGAATTGAGATGCCTTAGGAATTGATCAATTGAAAAGCGGAAGCACAGGTTTGAATCTTTGTACTGAATTCCTGTTGGAATAGGTCGAGAGAGCTGTGATGAGGCACCTTGACGTCCTGAATTGATTGGTGTCGATTTAGTGCTTGAGCTGATTGGTATTAATTCAAGGTCTGGGGTAATCAGTTTTGGTTCAAAGTTTAGGCTTGATCATTCTGGGTTAAGGTCCTAAAAGGGACAGTGGATCAATCTAGTCTGTATGGCAGATAAGTGGAATTGATGGTTTGAGGCCTATGTAACTTGGAGTCAATTTTGGGAAAGTTAGTTTAAGGAGACCGATTTAGGATCAATTCGTAGGTGATCAAGTGTTTGAATTTTTGGGTAATGCGAATCTATCGGAATTGAGAAAGGTGTTCGTAGATGTTGATGTGAAAGGAATTGATAGGATATTATACCTTTCAATCAAGTCATGAATTCTGAATAAGAGGCAAAGCTAATCAAACCGAGAATAGGTGTTAAATCCAATTAGTAACGAGACCACCCCTTTGAGTCAATTGATGGACGTTAAGAAATCTAACTACAAAAAGTTTTAAGGATATGTATATATATATTCAGAAGAAAAGATCAAGCTGACTTGTTTTAACGGATGATTTGGAGTCAGTTGAAATCGACATTAGCCTCTGAGAATTTTGTATGGAATCAAAGGAGCATTGGCAAGGTACAGTTGTGGATACTTTGAAACCTCTAGGAAGTAAGATAAACTGATGAGATTGTTATGGTTGGTTGAGTAATGGGTTACTCAGATGATTAATCAATCGATAAGTGGGCACAATAAATGAATAGGTGATTTCTAAGATCGATCCATATCCATAACATGTCGATTATGGATGATTAAAAAAAAATTCCGCGGTAGTACTCAGATAAAGGTATGGTTGCTATGAAGTTTGAAAGTGCTATAAGGGTTTTAAATTTTTGTGGGTGTCCATGAATTTTATGGGATAGATCTTTCAGCCATATTTGGGTCCATATTGAGATGACCTCATTGATGGGTCCAAAGGAACGTAGGAAATATTTACTCCATTGGAAATTGTGTCATGGATTGAGAGCAGTTGTTAATTGAAGACTTGATTGAGAAAGGAACGCAAGTTTAGTCTAAGAAAAAGCCCCGTTTAGCGTATGGTATCTTTGATAGCACGATTTTGAATCTGTAGGACCTTAAGCGGTGACTAAATAGGGAAAGCTGATTAATGTTGAGAAGGGTTATGGTTTTCTTAGGATTAACTGAATCTAATAAGCAATCTGGCAAGTATCCCTCAAGGACTGTAGTGTCCATGAGTCGTTTAGCTCAGGAAAGATTTGTTATCGTTATGATGAGATACAAAAGGTAATTTTGAGGAGTAAAAATGGTCAATTGATTTTCATGTTATTTGGGATGACCATTGATGGGTCTAGTAAGTTAACATAGCAGGTAATATTTTTGAGGAGGTTAGAATTTTTCTATTCTGGTGTTGTGATAAGTGACTATCTCCATATAAGTGGGGGAAAGGTTCATAGTTAGAATTACTCCACCAGTACATCGAAATTAATAGTTGGAATCTCCACTTTCAGAACTTAGGGATGTTACCTTGGAAGTAACTAATACCGGATAGTTTCCAGAATTATAATAGTTATGTCATAAATAAAGAAACAATCATACGATATTGCGAATGGATAGACCCATTTAAGGATTACTGGGGGAAACATTAGCATCTTTAAGAAATTTGGCCTTAATGCTAATAATTGACGTTAAGAGTTTTTCGACTCAGTGTGCTCTCGGTGTTTTGTAGGAGATGAGAAAGGAAAAATTACAAATACGTTCAAATTCTTGGACAATACGGGGTCATTTTCTTAAATTGGGAGACAGAAACGTATTCAATGTATTAGAGCCATGAAATTTTGGAACGAGAAATCCCTATGGTTTTGTTTCAGGATGATTCACTTATATTATAATTATGGAGAATGTGTTTGGATTAAATTAGAGTAGCGCAGCAGAAATGTTACAAATCCACATATGTTGAGGTTCAATCTGAGGCTCAGAAGGAATATTTCCCTTCTAGGCTTAGGGTAGGATCAAGCAAGAACTTTCAGTCATTTGAAGTTTCGAGTTAAGTCGAAAACGTAGTTAGTGAATTTGATGCGTCTTCGAACTCGGTAGAATTTGATTTTGATAGAATGTGTTGGGTAATAAGAACCAGGATAATTCAACACTCAAGATTATTCGAGATAACCATTTAATCAATGAGGTGATTTGGAAACACTAGAAGAATTTATAAGGTTACCACCGATTATAGGAATTTAAGGTTCGGGAAGAATGCTTGTTATTGAGACTTAGCATAAATTAAGCTTGGTGGTAGTGCCAGTCTGTAGGCCACCTCTCTGATCCTTTCTAAAATCTCAAAGGGGCCAATAAATCGTGGCTTCAGCTTTCCCTTTACCCTGAATGTGACGGTCCAGACGCATTTGACCTCATACGGCCGCCGTTAAGCCTAATATTTACAACATAAACGGTACAAATACTAACTAGGTTGACATAAAAATTTTTCTTTTCTTTTATATATACCTTACATCGCGTACACAGGATCGCTTAAGGCCAAACTCCTTGAGTTGGCCATCAAAGTTTAATGTCACACTTGACCGGCCAACATTAAGGTCGCTCGGACACGAAGACCTTGACATGAATTGAGATGCTACTATGAATGTCAAACTTCATTCTCCCATATTATAATTACGGAAACATACTAACATCCATTAATTATTTTACAGAAGAAATGTTTTACAAGTCCTTCCCAAAACATCAAAAGAAAATACATCAATTCTTGCACTCATTCGCTGATTAGCTCCGGCCAGCTATGCCATTCAGCTACAGCATATGGCTCTATTCAATTTCATCCTCCATAAGCTTCTCATCATCTGTAAAATAGCAAGAGTGAGTTACAAATCCCAGCAAGGTACCCACATGCAGAAAACATTAACATACACATTATCGGATCAAAGTAGAGGTTCATAACGTAAACTTAGCATGCGAAAATCACCATATCATATCTTATTAAGTTCAAAAATCTTTGTTCTTATTCTTATTGTCTTGTCTTCAGAAGATTTATAAAAGCGTGTGGAATTCTTATCGTCTTTAGGGACCGGACGGGAGCGGACAACATCGAGGAAGGGTTGTGTGCTATCCCAGAACCTAATGCCGTAATCTCCTATTATACTCCCAGAGGCGGCCGAAAATGCCTTTTATCCAGCATCCGGGGCCGTAGTCCATGAGCCTTATGCCACCAGAACTTCCCCCGTGGCCTTGGGGCAGTCCTCAAGTGTCACTCTAATATCCTTCATCCAATTTTAACAGTAAATATAATGGAAACTCGATTCTTAGTTCATATCGTTCGATGGCCATCTATTATAGTTCAAAAGTCGAAAGTCATAGAGTTCTTCTTGCGGTCCGGATTACATATATTTTTCCTTGTTCTTGTAGCATTTGTTCTTAACTTCAAACATTTGAAGTCCGTATAGCCTCTCCTTTAATGTCTTAAAATCAAAGATCTTTTATCAAAGTGTCGGAGGTCTCATTCATGAAAAATCGGAGGTCTTATGTCAAAAGCTGGAGGTCATTTTTAACAAAAGCCGAATACCTTTTCTTAACGAAGTCGGAGGTCATATATCAAAAGCCAAAGATCATATATCAAAAGCCGGAGGTTTTATATCAAACATGGGAGGTCTTTTATCAAAGTCGGAGGTCTTTTATGCATATTCAAATCAGATATCTTGAAAGCTTGTTCGTGGCCAAAATTCATTCAAGTAAGTGAGGTTAAACGGAGATTTTTATGAAAACACATTACAGAGCTTCCTTTACATATGGTATTAACAAAAATTTTTCTTCAATTTCGATGGTCAGAATGAATATCATGTATACCATAACATAAGTTCATCAAGAATTAGACATACTTGCATTGCAAACTTGAGCTACAGAAAGATGAGTACGCTTACATTAAATCATTAATTTAAAACAAGGGGGGCACACTTGCCTAAATTTCTTTACTTCGTCCGGGAATTCTGGGTTCCTTCACGAAGAAACTCGGTGGAGAGTCTCTTCCTAGCCTTTTTCCTTACATTCTCTAGTTCTTATTTATGGGCCTTTGGTCTGACAGTAGTAGGTAGGGCAGGTCAACCACTCTGGGGGTGGTTGAAAGTCGGCTACCTACTTAGGCATGATCTTCCTGACTTTACGTTTTGTAAGAGCTTACTAATTATTTCTGGTCAACTGCCGTTAACCGGATAAGTTTTCCTTCACGTCTCCTAAAATTATGCTCGTTGCCTCCGAAAGCCGTCTGAATGGCCTCCGAAAAAGGTCTCAAAAAATGGTCTTCGGAAGCGGCCTTCATAAAAGGTCTCCGGAACTTAACATATGGCCTCAGGAAATTCTCCCTTTACTATCTCGAGAGATCATCTTAATTGTCTCCGGAAGTATCTTCCTTTGCCGTCTCCGAAGACCTTGGTCTCCGGAACTTTAGCCTCCAAGCTTCAATCGTCTCCGAAGATCAAGGTCTTCGGAAACTTCATCTTCCAAGTTTCAACGTCTTCGGAATTTACTGTTCCCTCTTTTCTTCCGGAGATTAAAGTCTTCGGAATTCACTATTTCCTACTTGTTTTTCAGAGATCAAGGTCTCCGAAAAACTTGCGCTTATTGAAACTTGGTAAATATTGCGTTGACTGGTAAGTTGGGTTAGGCGATGGCTGGCCTTCATGGCTCTCTCTCATCTCAACAGTTCCGGCCTCCTTTTTCCCTTCTGGTCAACTAGTGTTGACCGGATAAGCTTTCCATCACGTTTGACCGAATTAATTTTCTCATTATTAATTTTCCTTCACCTCTTTGCCATTCTTTTGCCACAAAAAGAATTTGGTAGTTATATTTTTGATAACAGAAGATCCCAAAATTTTGGTATATTACACCGAACCGGGATGTCCCTTTAGATGGTGACACTTTTAAAAATATAAAGTCGCCTTCATCAAACCTCAATGTAGATCTCATCTGGTCTGCATATCTCTTTTGTCTGCTCCGGGCAACCCTTAAATTCTTATGTACTAGCTTTATATTTTTTGTCGTCTCTTTAACAATTTCAGGACCTAAAATTCTTATATCTCCGAGTTCCTCCCAGTGAATCAGCGATCTACACCTCCTTCCATATAACGCCTCAAAAGGAGTCATGCCTATGTTGGCCTGATAACTGTTATTATATGTGAATTCTGTCAAGGCCAATAAATTATCCCAAGTCCCTTTCATTTCCAAGACCGAAGCTCTTAACATATCCTCAAGGATCTGGATCGTCCGTTTTGACTTGCTGCCGATTTGCGGATGATAGGCGGTACTAAATTTTAACTCCATTCTTAATTCTTTATGCAAACTCTTCCAAAATCTCGAAACAAAGCGAGGGTCCCTATTAGATACACTAGAGGTAGGCACACCGTGAAGTCTGACAACTTTGTTTACATACAGCTGGGCCAACTTATCACAGGAGTAGGTCGTCCAGACTGCTAGGAAATAGGCTGACTTTGTCAGCCGATCAACTATAACACAAACAACTTCGTGTTTTCTTGGCATCCTTGGTAGACCGGTCACGAAGTTCATGGTAACATCCTCCCATTTCCATCCTGGAAGCGGCATCGGATGTAACAACCCAGATGGCTTTCTCCTTTCCGCTTTCACTTGTTGGCACACAATACATTTTTCTACATGAGTTGTGATGTCCCTCTTCATGTTCCTCCACTAGAACGTTTTCTTTAGGTCCTGGTACATCTTATTGACTCCTGGATGGATTGTATACCGTGATCGGTGTGATTCCTTTAAAATCTTCTCATTAAATTCCTTGTCATCCAGTATACACAATCGATCCCTAAATCTCAACACTCCATCCGTCTTGACATAAAAATCACTTATGGAATCTTTGTTTAGATCACTAGCCAAAGGCGGCCAACACATAGTACTCCGTCCTAAGCATAAGTAATGCTAACCCCCCTTCAGCCTTAACTAATCCTGTCCTAAGTTTCCGCATAGATTAGATCAAACCTAAAGCATCTCAGTTCTCTTTAATACCAATTGTGACGGACCAGATGTATTACACTACATACGGCTGCCGTCCAGCCTGTCCTATCGAACATATACGGTATAAATTACAAACTCGGTGGACATAAAAATTTTTCCTTTCTTTCTTTCATTCTATTTTTATCTAGGATTTTGCATACACATGATCGCTTAAGGACGAACTCCTTGAGTTGGCCATCAAAGTTTATGCTCTTACCAGACCGGCCAGCGTTAAGGTCGGTCGGATACGAAGACCTTGACATGAGTTGAGATGCTACTATGAATGTCAAACTTCATTCTCCCATATAGTAATACAGAAACATACTAATATCCATTAATATTTCAACGGAAACGTTTTACAAATCTTTCCCAAAACATCAAAAGTAAATACATCGATTCCTTTGCTATTCCGCTAATTAGCTCCGGCTAGCTATGCCGTCTAGCTAACCCGTAAGACTCTATTCAACATCATCCTCCATAAGCTTCTCATCATCTGAAAAACATAAAGAGTGACCTACAAAGCCCAACAAGGTACCCACATGCGAAAAATATTAACATATATATCATCGGATCAAAGTAGTAATCTATAACATAAGCTTAACATGCGAGTAAGAAATTCACTTTAACGAAAGCTTAACTTCAAACAATTGAAGTCCATATGACATTCATAGCATTTTCCTTAATGTCTTAAAACTGAAGATCTTCTATCAAAGTGTCGGAGGTCTCATTTATCAAAGCTGGAGGTCTTATGTCAAAACCGGAGGTCATTTATCAAAGCCGAATACCTTTTTAACAAAAGCCGGAAGTCTTCTTAACAAAAGCCGGAGGTCTTTTTATCAAAGCCGAATACCTTTTTAACAAAAGTCGGAGGTCTTTTTAGTAAAAGTTGGATATTATTTATCATAAGCCGAAGATCTTTTTAACAAAGGTCGGAGGTCATTTTACTCATGTTAAAATTAGATATCTTAAAAACCGATTCGTGGCCAGATTTCATGCAATTAAGGTAAATTGGAGATCTTTATGGAAACACAGAACAGAGCTTTCTTCAAACATGACGTTAACAGAATTTCTTCTTTAATTCAAAAGATCAGAGCAAAACCTTAACATAAGTTCATAAAAAATCTGGCATACTTGCATTACAAATATGAAGTAAAGAAAAGATGAGTACGCTTGCCTTAAATCATGAACTTAAAAATAGGGGTACACTAGCTTGAATCTCTTCACTTCGGCTTGAAATTTTGGATTCTTTCTTTAAGAAGCTCGACCGGGAGCCTCCACCTAACCTTTTTTCTTACATTCTCAAGCTCTTATTTATAGGCCTTTGGTCTGGCGGTAGTAGGTAGGGCAGGTCAATTACTCAGGGTGGTTGAAGGTCGGTTACCTACTCAGGCATGGTCACCCTGACCCTACTCATAATCAGTTATCATGTCAGTCGGGCGGTCAACTCTTCGTTAGTTTCCCTTTTTCTATCACATATCACCTCCAGAATCGCGTTCAGCGTCTCTAGTATTGTCTTCGAAAAACTCTTCAATGGCCTCTAGAAGGGTCTCCAGAAAACTCCTCAGTTTCTTTCTGGAAATCGTCTCCGAAAGTCATTGTCTAAGGTCTCCAAAAATATTCCCAATTCTCATTCAATCCTGCCCGAATAACGTCTCCGGAATTCATTGTTCCCTCTTATCTTTTGGAGATCAAGGTCTCCGAAATTCAATGTTTCCTCTTATCTTCTGGAGATCAAGGTCTCCGGAAATCATTGTTTCTTCTTCTTCTTCTTTCGGAGATCATGGTCTCTAGAAATTTCTCAACTTTTCGGTCACATAAACAACCCTGTTTTGCCTTCAATTCTTATAATCGCTCCTTCATCACTTTCGATCAACTGACATTGATCGGATAAGTTTCCCTTCACATTTTCGGTCAACTTACATTGACCGGATTAATGCCTCTGTACATTTTCTGGTCAACTAGCATTGACCGGATAAACTTCTATTTCCCTTCATTCCTTCATCTTTGTCGGTCAACTGGCATTGACCGGATAAATCTTCCTTCATAACTAGGCATGGCCCCATCATCACTTCCGGTCAACTGACATTAACCGGATTAATTTTCCTTTACTCGATTATATTGACTTAACGACTTAAACTTTTTATGTTTTAGAATCCGGGCCGTTACAATCTCCCCTACTTATAGAGATTTCATCCTCAAAATTTTAAATAAGTTACTAACCTTAAGAAATCAAGTGGGAATACTTGCTCCGAATCTCGTCCCCTCGTTTCCAAGTTGCTTCTTCAGGCGAATGATTCTTCCAGAGTACTTTTATCAAGGAGATTAATTTTGTATGTAGTCTTTGCTCCTTTCGATCCAAAATATGTATCGGTTTCTCTATGTAGGATAAGTCCTTGTCAATGGTTAGCGGCTCAAACTCGATCACATGAGTAGGATCATAGACATATTTCCTAAGCAATGATACATGAAACATGTCATGTACTTCCGTCAAGCTTGGTGATAGTGCCAGTCTGTAGGCCACCTCTCTGATCCTTTCTAAAACCTCGAAGCGGCCAATAAATCATGGCTTAAGCTTTCCCTTTACCCTGAACCTGGATGTCCCTTTAGATGGTGACACTTTTAGAAATATAAAGTCGCCTACATCAAACCTCAATGCAAATCTCCTGTGGTCTGTATATCTCTTTTGTCTGCTTCGAGCAACCATTAGATTCTTATGTACCAGCTTTATCTTTTCCATCATCTCTTTAACAATTTCTGGACCTAAAACTCTTTTATCTCTGGGTTCCTCCCAGTGGATCGGCGATCTACACCTCCTTCCATATAATGCCTCAAAAGGAGCCATGCCTATGCTGGCCTGATAACTTTGATCGGTGTGCTTCCTTTAAAATCTTCTCCTACAATTCCTTATCATCCGGTACACATAATCAATTCCTAAATCTCAACACTCCATCCGGCCTAACATAAAAATCACTTATGGAATCTTTGTTCAGATCACTAGTTGGCGGAAAGGCGAGAGAGGCAGAATCCCCACAACTCCCACAGTGATAGGATGCTAGCAACTGGAAGAGAGAGCTCGTGTAGTACCCGGTCACCCTGTATGGGCAACCGCCACCACCTGCACGACCCATAGGACAACTCTAAGATCTAAGACTTCATTAACGCAAAGAGGAGCGGGTCCACCCCTCAGATAGAAGAAAAAGTGGAGAAGTTATGGAACCACGTGTTCAAGGGGGAGCCCAGACGACTGTTGCTCGATCTATGAACATTGCCATTCGCCATGGGCATCCGGACTCAGCTGCTCCCCCTCAAGTTCAAAATGCCAATGCTGGACAAGTACGACGAGAGTATGGATCCGATGGATCACCTGGACTACCTCTGCACACACCTATCTCTCTACGGGGCAAGTGAGGCCGTCATGTGCTAGTGCTTTCCACGCACACTCAAAGGAGATTCAATGCTCTGGCTCCACAACCTTGAGCCTAACTCCATTTGCCCCTTCGATGAACTCGCTGATTGCTTCCTGTGCCAGTTTGTCTCTAGCAGGAGGGAAGAGAAGCAGCCCTGACACATTGTCCACCTCCGCCAGACGTCGAAGGAGGCTCCTGAAGTGGTTCCTCACTCGCTTCATCACTAAAGCCCGTCGGATCCCCCAGCTCTTTAATGAGATGAAGCTTAGCACCTCCATTGCCACGTTGGTAGCGGGGGAGTTCTTCAAGCACTTGATGCACCAGCGCCCTTAGTCCTTTCAAAAAGATGAGGCCATTGCTAGGGCATATATCTCAACCGAGTAGGCCAATGATGCGAGGCATCCTGAATGCATGGATCGACTGCCAGAGGGGCCGGTCGCTTGGAATAAGGAAAACGGAGACGGCAACCACTTCCAGGAGTGACGCAAACAACCGTTGCCTGAGCTAAATGCCTAAAGGGAGTACAAGCTGATGACCTTAACTCCCTTGAATGACACCTGCTTGAACATCCTGATGCAGATCAGGAATGAAAAGTTTCTGAAGTGGCCTAAAGCACCGAAGAACCTAGAGGCTAGAGGCCAAACAAAGTACTGCCATTTTCACCGGTCTCTGGGTCACACTACGAAAGAATGTCGGACCCTGCAGAAGGAGATAGAAGACCTGGTCCACCGGGGCACCTCACGTGGTTCTTGAAGGGCTCAAGGTAGGGCCCCGGGGCTTCTAAAAGTGAAGCTAGAGAGCCACCAAGGAACCACGCCGCCGCTAGTGTGATTAGCAAGATTTCAAGTGAGCCGACCAAGAGCAGCAGGCAAGGACAACACGAGCACACTTCCAACAAGTGAGTGAGAGTAGAGACTAGGAGTGATGTCATTAGCTTTAGTAGTGACGATATGACGCATGTAACCTCCCCTCTTCAAGAGCTTTATCATTCCTCCTTCCACTTGTAGCAACCATATACTTCCTCTAGACGGAACAGAATCAACGCATTTTTAACAACTCAAGTGTCAGAAATGAGAATCAGGTGGTTGCCCGGATTATAGATGCTGTCCCACACAAGCTGGAACTTTTAGCTACCTCATGTGTCAAGGACTTTAGGTATATTGCTCTTTGCTGGCACCTGGTTCATCCGAGATATCGACGGTCATTATGATTCTAGCTTGGAGCCTTTTGCTGGTATGGGCCTTTTGTTATAGTCCTTGTGGCCGATATGGAAGCTTTTCGGTGATTAGAAAAAAAGCATTTCGGAAGGGATTTGTTTTTCCTGCATGGAGTGCTAGGATGAGTCTATGTACCTGGTATCGCTGGTATGGAAGGTTTATGCATCCTGAAAAAATAAATTTGCCCAGTATGGTGCAAATGCTTTGTATGGCATTTTTTTCGGTTTGGAGCATTGGCCACTCTCTTGCCTTCTACCAGTTTGATGCAGCCTGCAAATTTATTACAAAATGCTGATATGCCAAAACCGCCTGTGGCCAGCTGCAAATAAATCTCGACTTATCACATTTCATAGATTCCTATGCCCAAGATCCTCCACCATGGAGCCTACAAATATCCCATTCTTTAAAGGAGAAGGGGATCCTTGATCAATAAAATATCATTGATCCTAAAATCTCTATTGAGTAACCTTAGTGAGCCACTCCCAGTAGTGCAACTAAGGAGCCCAGCCTCCCACAATTGCTCAATGCATCTTTCATCTTTGCACTCTTTTATTTTCCGCCGTATTTTTACTTTCACTCCTACATCTTTCCATTCCTGGGGAAAGGTTTCTGATTTGAGCGTCGGAGTGTCTTTGGTGGGAGAACATTTCACCAACCTCTGACCTCTTATTTATAATTTATGTTGTGCAGGACCCAGGTTGAGGAGAGCAGAAACTGGACCATTTAAGATCCGATCCAAGCGGGGAATCCGAAGGCTCCCTAATCCACTAGAGAACCCAGACCCAGGGATGCAACAATATCATAAATCATCAAAAAATGTTTTAGACTTTATTAGTTAAGCAGTTATCATTAACCATTCTGAACTAAAAAATCTTTTTTTAATAAATTTATAAATATATGAGCTTTAAGCTAAAGATTTGGTTAATATATGTGTTGGGTACGACCTAAAAGGAGCTAGCCCAGCCTAAAACTGGAATGGGGTTCAAGTGTCAATGGCCCAAATAAGGAAGTACTAAAGTTGAACGGGTCAATAACGGCTCTACAAGGTATCAAATAGGGCATTCAATCTTGATGAACGATTACTATCAATTAAGGGATAATAATATACCAATAAATAACTTAATTAAAAAATGATCAAAATGGTTCTCACATTAACAACTATACAGTTTCCTCACTAATTTAGAGAGTGGTTACACTCCAAAATTAACTCCTTACACCCGCTATTATAAAACGTCTTTCAACATAGGCATTAGTTTTAGGGTTGATCGGATGGTTAGAAACTTGACTAT
>JAOVVI020010950.1:263-12852 GCA_028571085.2 Nepenthes alata
CAGACATGTCTTGGATTTAAATTAATATAAAAGATTTCAAAATAGACTCTTGAATATTTAAACTAAGATTATGCAAACTACATACCCAAAAAAAGGAATTAAGACTCACTTATTGGATCATTTTTTATCATTTAAGTTAATTTTTTAGGGCCTAACAATTGAGTTAGAAAAAAAGAGAGAACCGATGTATGGAAGACCATACTCAGTAATTTATGAAGGGGAGGAGGTTTTTAGAGAGCATGGTTGAATATTTTTGTATATAGGGTAAGTAATATGAGATTGAACCGTCAAAATTGAGTTAATTTATTTGGAATCAATGTGCTCTAAGACTTTATCAACTTGAATGTTCAATTGTCTGTAATTATCAGAGGATTAGTTTTTATGTTAACTTGAAGATTAGTTACAACTTTTCCATAGTTGGGTTACAAGCCGTGCCTTGAGAATTGGGGTTGGTTGCTGAACAATCAATAACCAACTCGCACCTTTTGGATTGTGGGGGGTGCCATTCGTATTGAATCATGTCAATAATACCAAGTCGATGGGTGATCACAAAATATAGATTTAGGTATATAAAGTTGACTAACTGTTTGACAAATCAATTTAAAATTTCTCAGCTGTCTATTTAGCTCAACAATGACCATCTTTTTAGATACGATCAAAACCTGAAATATTAATTGTCTAATAATTTAACTAGCCGGCTTGGATTCTTAAAATTTCGACCAAGTATCGATTGTAAGCTCATTCCTAGATTCTAATTATTTGACCTCTTCTGGGTTTGTTTTTGTTTGATTGGTGCACTGATCAACGAGGCCTTATTTAGGTGTGTTTTTGCTTGATTGTCTGAATTAGTTTTTTATATCTCTTTATATCAATGGGTTAGATTAATGGACCTCGATCTGCTTAAAATTTTACTAAATCCAATGTGAGTATTGTTCATATTCCACCTAAAAAAACAAGAAATCATTGAATATATTTTTAAAATTCTTTTACATTTTAACTTTTTAATTGATATGAGCTATGTCGGATGTAATAAGATTATTGGCATTCATTATTAAAAATTTAAATAGGATCTTTGTTTTCAATCTCTACACTTTTACAAATTTTGGCATTACACGTATATTGTTGGGGCCGACCTACTATTTGAATCGTGAGAAAATAAATAATAATATATGACAAGCACACAACAGTTACACACGATCGATAAATATATAATTTTTATGTGAAAAACTCTATTTTGAATGAAAAAAATAACCACGGGATTCAAAATCAAAAAACATCTCCACTATATATGTTTCGGTTACACAAATTCTCAAATATAATGTCAAACTATCTTATCTCAAAATAATTTCGTATAATAGATAACACAAGATGAATGAGAAAAAATAAAACCCAATAAATATTTTTCTCCGCAACAAGAACAGTGTACGCACGGCTAACAGAGATTGAAACTTGATTTGGAATCCAAACGGATACATAAATCTCTTTCTTATCTATTTTCTTTATCAAAATAGCGCTCGAATTGTAGTGGTAAAATCCTAAAATACGTTAGCCTCGTTTTTATCTTCTAAGTCGCACTTAAGAGTCCGGCAGGTGCGGCTCAAGCACAGAACTTCTAAAAATGACGCTCGAGCGTTCGATAGGCATGGCCTAAGCGCGGAGCTTTTGGAAATGGCGCCTAAGGTATGCCACGAGCATGATGCTATTAGAATCAGCACCTCAGACCTTCATCACGTACAAAAATACTCATCATTCGTACTATGATTTGGTATATTAAATAGATATATGTTCACATGAGAGTGACCAATGACCCAACATTGCCGGTTACTCCAAAAGTCATTAATTAGATATAATTTTTATTTAAAAATAATAAAAAATACAAGTCATAAAAAAGAATTGTAAAAAAGATAAAAATAAAAAATAAATTTAAAATAATAATAAGGTATTTTTAATATTTATTTAATCAAAACGCGCTCCCATGTTTGACTGGAGCGCAGAGTTGGGACAAAAATCTTCCACAATTATAAAATGACCATAAAATTATATGCGTGACTAATAAGACTTAAGATTCTATCTCATGAATTCTCCAACCAAAAAATATAACTATACTCTTTTATCTGATTATTTAAATTAAAAAAATTAAATGATTAATTTTAAAAATTAAATTATATTATTTAGATAATAAATCGATATTAATTTATTTAAAAATAATTAAAATTTTAACTATTAAATTAAGATGATATTATTATTATTTAAAAAAAATATATATAGCCTATTTAAAAATTAGATTGTGGGGGTCGATGTTAGCCTCCAGATCCGTTGATTATGAGGCGGAAGAAAATGATCATAAAATGTTGAAACTGTGGAAAGCAAAACGAAAAGGAGCACGGCGAAGTTGCTTCACAGGTTCGGAGTAGACCTCCGCCTTCTCTCTCTCTCTCTCTCTCTCTCACTTTCGACGACTCACTTTTCTCCCGTTTCGTCTACTCAGCTTCGAAGGAAGGATAGGGCTCTCACGCTTGCTCTCTTCACATTGCTTCTCTCTCTCGATTAGCGTAATCGTCCACTTTCGTCTGTCTCTCTCCTCATTGATTGAATGTTGGCCGAGTGTCTTGTTCTTTAACGCTAAGTTTAGCATACGTACAGGCCTGTGTCGGGGCGCTGACGACTATAATTGTCGTCATTCTTCATTTATCTGATTGCCTGTCACCGTTCGGTATTATCTCTGTCCTGTGATTTGATTTGAATTTAGTTTTCCTGTAATTCTACTTTCTCTGTTTACTCGGTACAATTGCCTTGTTTGACCTTGCTTTGAGAATGAAAATTACTTCTGGTTTATCTCTCACGTAAGCAATTTGAACTATTGTGTTCGCTTAAATTCACCAACCCTGTGGAATTTTTTTTTCTTCTTTTAATTCTGTTTCCGCTCTGTGATTTAATCTGTCCCTCTGGCTACTTCCGCTCGTTTAGCTTAATCCTAGCTCACATTTTATGTTTGTGGGTCTATTTGGCGGCTCCTTTGATCTTTCTGAGAAGTTATCGAGGATTTATTGAGTTCAAATGCTCCACTAAGTGTGCAATTTTTGCATTTTGATTTGCAGATCCTGCAGTGTTGTCTTTCTTGCTTCAGTGAAAATTCGGTTTCTTCCTCCTTTTCAATATTGTTTGAGATTTTTTTTTTAAAGGAGAGATTTCATACTGTTAAGAATCGTTTGTCGGTGAATTCATTTTGCTTTGTGATTTTGCTTACAGATTGGAGAGTGTCGATTCTGTTCGAATTCTGGGAATTGTTAAAGGAAAGGGAGAGGAGGGGAAGAACTAGGCTGGGTACTGGATGAAGTTTTTGGCTAACATCTATTATGGGCTGCCTGGATCAAAAGATTCGTGCACAGTTTTTGTTGGGCCTTATATTGCTGTCCCTGGCGCGTTACTCGCACGGGTTTACTAATCTCGATGATGGTAAGACTAAATTTCAGCAATTCAGATTGCGCAAACTATATTAACTAGGACAATGGAATGACGTATACAATCAAAACTATATGATAATTGATAGACATAGTATGTGATTCCGAGAAGATTGATCGCACGCATTTTTTTCTTAGACACACCACCTTATTTAGAAATTCCAGTTACATTTAAAACATTAGATTTACTCGAATTCTATCACCATATCAAGGTTGATGTCAATTTTAAATATATAATTCATCTTTATGTGAATTTTTTGTTCTTATCTGAAACTGTTAATGATGATTGTTTCTCTAAATAATTGACTACTCAATATTGCTTTCTGATGTAGTTGCGGCAATTAATAGCTTATATGAGGCTTTTGGTAGTCCCACACTTCCTGGATGGGTTCCAAGTGGTGGAGACCCATGTTCTGAATCTTGGCAAGGAGTTGAATGTGAGAGTTCAGACATTATTTCAATGTAATATCTCTCTTCTTTAATCACCAACATACTGTCCTGTGCGCACTGATTTTGTGTTTAATATCTAGTTCTGATATGGGAATGAATTATCTCATCTTACAGAATTCTTGTTGGTGCCAATTTGGGAGGCAGTTTAGGTGACAACTTGGGATCGTTTTCATCCATTAAATCAATGTACACCGTTATTTCCTTTCTCTTCATATTGTGTTGATATTGAGAAGGCACACTGAGTATATAATTATTCGCAATTTTAGTCTCCACTCATTTTTGAAGCATAAGGTGGTTCTTAGTGTGGTTGCTTGATTGCTATTTTATCTTGATGTCGTGGCTTTTGTGTTTCTTAATTTTGTGGTGAACAAAACAACTCAACGAATACCTCCCAACTGACAAATTATTGTGTTAGCTGTACAAGGAAGAGGTGCTTGGCAGTCCCCATCTTTAAAATGATACATGGTGCTAGTTGTTGTGTTCATTATCTTTCCATCCATTGAGTTACGTCAACCATTGTTATTTGTGCAGAGATTTCAGCAACAATCATATTGGTGGGAGTGTTCCATCCAACTTGCCTGTGACTGTGCAGAATGTGTATGTTACCGACAAAATTTGAGAAAATAGAATTTTATTCTATTCATTAGTTTACATTGTTTCTTCCACTTCAGAGGTTGATCCACTTCTTTATGCCAAACTTGAAATAATTGTCTTCACCTATTGCAGTTTTCTTTCAGATAACAATTTCACTGGAAGCATCCCTAGTTCTATATCCTCTCTTACACAACTTTCTGCCTTGTAAGGCTGGTTTTGTGTGGTTTGATCCCTTCCCATTGGTCAACTGCTGTTTATATAACCTTCCATTCTTACGCATGTTAGGAAAATAAATGACAATCATCTGACAGGAGAAATACCAGATGCCTTTGAAAACCTCTCCGGTTTGGCCAACCTGTAGGTTTAATCTGATCTTGATAAGATTCTTATTCTTGCTTGACTAGTATGATTAATTGATATAAGGATCTGTCTCTTCTGAAGGGACTTGGCTAACAATAATTTGAGTGGACATCTGCCAACCTCAATGGAAAATCTGACTTCTCTTGCCAGCCTGTGAGTGCTTTAACACACGACAGTTGCTTATATCCTTCTCCACTCTTTCTTCTCTATGTATGATGCTAATGTGTGTTATGGCAGACACTTGCAGTACAACCAGTTATCTGGGACCCTTGATGTTTTGCAGGATCTTCCACTACAAGATCTGTACTCTTCGAAACCCTTATTTATTATCCTGCACATGTTTCTTTTAAATAGATTTTTTTAGACACATTAACCGTCAATTGCATAAGCATGTTGCATAGTTGTTTTCCATATATCTCATTGTGGCTAATTAATAAATGAAATATTTTTATTTTGAACAGTGATATTAGAAACAACACATTCTCTGGACCCATACCCGAGGAGTTGCTGAAAATTCCAAACTTCAAGTGAGAGCCTCAAAACTTTGGTTTTTGCTTTATGCTGCATGTTTAGAAAACTAAGTTTCACTGCTAAGGATTTGAGCTCAATTAGTGGCTACATTGTAGTTTTGCTAGGATTTAGTTGTTTCCGCTGAAGATGGGAGGTTGACAATTGTATTATTGCACTTGTCATACCATGTCTTCTAAATTTCGCACGAGGTTGTATCGGAGCTAGTTGCATAAAACCAAAAACTTTTGGATGACATGTTAGTACATATTACTTTGATTGCTTATCTGCAGAATGCTAGGAAATTGTCATTGAGAACATATGAACCTATGGCAATTGCATGTGATCGGTCAGTGCACAATGCTCCTACATCATAAGGTGTGGAGATGGTCAAATGCATGTAGCTTCACCTTGGCATTGCAAGGAGATTATTTCTATAGTTCAAAATCGTGACCTCTGAGTTCTAATGGAGCACGCTGTAATTGTGCTTGGAATAAGTGCATATCTATAGTTTACCATAGTTCCGAGTTGCTCAACTTTCTGATTGCAAAATTCATGGACTTGTAACAATTCCAATTAACCTTGCAAAGTAGTCAAATTACATGCTTTTAGATTCATACTCCCCAAATTTAGTGCTGTTAATCTCTCCCATAACATCTCATTTACATTTTGAACACTCCCCAATTGCTCACTGCATGTATGTTGAAACTCTGGGCATCTCAACTAATGCTTTTGTGAAAATTCAATATGCAGAAAAGATGGGAATCCATTCAATAGTTCTACCTCACCACTACCTTCACCAACGTCACCCTCCATGCAACCTTCGCCATTGACTCCAGAAGCACCATCCCAAGCACCACCACGATCTAGCACATCACCTCCGGGACTAAAACCAGATAGGCAAGCTGTTGCACCATCTGCTCAGAAGGAACCTGAGTCTAGAACCAAAAAAAAGAACTCAGCCTCTGGAAGGGTAGTCTGGATATCAATTGTATCTGTAATAGCATTTGTTATTTTGATTTTGGCACTTCTGCTATGTATGCCAGCGTGTCTGAAAAGAAGTAGAAAGCTGTATAGAACTTCCAGACATGTAATTGAACCTACAGAGAATCCTCAGAATAATGGCTCCTCCATGCAGCCAAACAATCAGATGGAGAACAGTAAGCTATCCTTCATTTATCTCCTATTTTGCGCTAACTGAATAATCTATTTTGGAAGTATCTTTAATCTATATTTAAGTTTCAATCTTCAAGTTAAATTATTTTCCCTTAGTAACGAACTACTCTCAAATCCTGTGCTCAGTTCAAAAGAATACTGTTTTGGGACCAACAAATGACGTTCCGCCCGAAATCAGAAGAGTTGCTGCTATTCCTCAGTCGCAAAGTGAGCAGAACCGCTATGCACAAAGAATGGGCCTTTTGCAGAAGCAGGACAGTGAGATAAGTGTAAGTGACTTAGATTTGATGATGCCTCCACCACCGTTGCCACCACCCCCTCCACCTCCGCCTCCACCACCGCCCCCTTCTGAGGGGGTTACTGTGAACCCCATTGGGTTGAATAATGTTACAGCAGCGAAGCCCTCGTCTAGAATTCCAATTCCATCAACATCAGTAAGGTCCTTCACAATTGCGTCTCTTCAGCAATATACAAACAGTTTCTCCCAAGATAATCTTATTGGAAGTGGCATGCTTGGAAGTGTTTATAGGGCAGAGCTCCCTGATGGTAAGGTATGATTTACATATTATACATGTGATCAGAGAACAATGTTCGTATACAAAAATAGAGCCTCCTGTTAATTTGACTCTGGTAAGACTTCTTGATGCAGCTATTTGTGCAGGTACCAGACTCAGCTATTACCCAAAAATTTACAGATTTTTCATTTGCTGTGAATAAATTAAGCGAAAGCACACGTCATACTCATGTCCCAGGACACGTTTATTGTAAGATAATAGAGCTGAGATGATTAAGATGGCATTGATTGCGATCTCTTTATCAACTGGGAATTAGTACTTGTCCTCTGTATGTGTGCTGTGTATGTACCATACCACAAGGGCTGGACAACCTTGCCGGACCTACTAGCTAAAGTAGCCAAAATGGTATATTTATGCAAGGCCTTTCTCAAGACAGTGGAGTGGCAGCGAGTGTTGGGGTCACTCCCATATGGAAAAATGTAGGAGTGAAATTCCAGTGATAATATAAGTTGTATGACCAGTCAACGTTATGTTAACCGGCTGAAAAAAGAATCCGGTCAACATGCTGTTGACCAGCTAAGATTGCGCAAAATAATTAGGGTCAATAACATTGTGCGGATGTGGTCCGCGGACTTGTGCGCTGAGCGTTTGAGAACTCTGAACAGTTGAAGGATCGAGGACTCTGATGAAGACATGGTGCAGATTTGGCACTTGCACAGGAATGGCTTCAGGTGGATGGCCAGCCGGTCAACTTTTCGTTGACTAGCTGAGGAAAAACTGGTCAACTAGACGTTAACCAGCTGTGAGGAGAAACCGGTCACGTTGACTGGCTGTGAGGAGAAATCGGTCAATGGAGGCTTGACCATCCACAAGTGGAGCAGTATGATCTATGGGTGCCAGTTCAGAAGATTGACTGAGCATGCATGATTTCTGGAGAATATATACAATCTCTGCAGAGCACGATGATTTGTAGAGCTGTATGCGTAACCTCCATGCTGGCTAGGCGGTTGTTCAAACAGTCTGTATATATATATATATTGAGCTTTGTGATATGAAGAGTTCTTTTTTCAGAGTATGTGTATGTTTCTAAGTGTGAGAGCGTGAAGAAAGAACACCGTGAATGAATTGTGCTCTTGCTTTCTGTTCTCTTCTCCTAGGGTTTGTGTATCCAGAGAGTTTCTATAACCGCGAATCTCACATAGTGAAATTTGCTCGTGGACTAAGTGTCCCGTGGTTTTAATCTTATTTCCGAAGGATTTTTCACGTAAAATCTTGGTGTACTCCTTCTGGTCAAGTCCATGCACCTTCTGGTGTTCGCCACTCAAAAGCCTGAGGTGAAATCGGAAAAAAATGGAAGCTAGAGAATTTGCAAGTGTGCGGTTATATACGACAATTTGTAGATGATAATGTGTATAACCACATTAGAAGTGAAACAAATGCCAAGGCATTGTGGGAGAAGTTGGAAACGCTCTATGCCTCCAAAACTGACAACAACAAGATTTGTCACCTGATAAAGCTGATGCAAGTTAGATACAATGATGGCTCATCCGTTGCAGATCATTTGAATGAATTTCAATGACGTGTAGACCGGTTTAATGGCATGGGTATTTAACTTGAGGACAAAGTGTTAAATCTGTGACTCCTAGCAACCCTGCCTGACTCGTGGGAGGTGATGCGAATCACCATTGCCAAAACAACTCCAAATGGTATAGTGACGCTGGAGATGGCCAAAGGAGTTGTGTTGAACGAAAAAATGAGACGGCGGTCTCAATGGACCTCCACCTTTTAGCACTCTGAGGTACTTGTGACTGAGTCACGGAGAATGAGCAAAGGCCGAGGTTCGAAGTTTAAAGAAAAGGGCTAGAGTAAGTCTCGATCAAGGTTTCAAAACATGGAGTGCTATTACAGTGGGAAGAAGGGCCACATTAAAAAGTATTGTTATAAGTGGAAGCGTGAGAACGCGGAAAATAAGAGAGGTAAAAAGGGACGAGGTGAGGAAAAGACCTCGGTGTCTATTGTTATAGGAGGTGATCTCCTTTTGACTTGTGAAGTGGATGACGTTGTAAATTTGGTCGAGCAGGAGACCGACTGGATGATAGATTTTGGTGCATCCATTCACGTCACATCTCGGAGAGGGCTCTTTACATCTTATACTCCAAGTGATTTTGGAGTGTTGAAGATGGAAAATATGGAGACATCTAGAGTTGTTGGCTATGGTGACATGTCTCTCGACAACAACAATGGAACTCAACTGCTTTTAAGGGACGTATGACATGTTCCTGATATTCGAATGAACATTATCTCAGCAGGAAGACTTGATAATGCTGGCTTTTGCAACCTCTTCAGTAATGTGGCATATAAATTAATCAGAGGATCTCTCGTAGTTGCTTGAGGGAGAAAAATGTCTAGTCTTTATGTGTTGCAGGCCTCTATTGAGGCAGGAGAGGTCAATGCTGCTAGCAGTGTGGAGTCCTCTGACTTGTGGCATCGGAGGTTGGGCCATATGAGTAAGAGAGGAACGAGTCATCAGGTCAAGAAAGGCCTCATCCTAGGAATGAACAAGGACGGATTAAAAATTTGCTCTCACTGTATGGCAGTGAAGTAGAGGAGAGTCTCTTTCCGAGGAGACTCATCCTTCAAAAAGTTCAAGTTGCTTGAACTTGTACACAACGATATCTGTGGACCATTTAAAGAGAAGTCCTTTAGAGGAGCGCAATATTTTGTCTTGTACGTTGATGACTGCTCGAGAAATGTGTGGGTATATCTTCTTAAATCCAATGATCAGTAGTATTTGAGCAATTTTATACTCTAGTTGAACGTGAGACGGGAAAGAAGTTGAAGGCCGTCCGGAGTGATAATGGTGGAGAGTATATTGGGGCATTTGATGCCTACTGTAAGTCACATGGCATCCGGCATCAGAAGACGTCTTTAAAGATGCCACAATTAAATGGCGTGGTTGAGTGGATGAACCGCACATTGATGGAGCGGGTCAGGTGCCTGCTGTCTGAGGCAAAGCTCTCAAGACCCTTTTGGGTTAAAGCCCTGAAGAAGGCGACCTATGTTATCAATAGGTCGCCTAACAAGCCACTAAATGGTGAAATCTCAGATAAGATATGGATTGGAAAGAAGCTTTCCTATAACCATTTTCGGATATTTGGTTGTAAGACCTTTGTTCATGTCCCGAAAGATGAGAGAACTAAGCCTGAGCCAAAGATGAAACAATGCGTCTTTTTGGGCTATAAGGAAGATGAACTTGAGTAAAGACTTTATGATCCAGTTGAGAAAAAGCTTGTCCAGTCAAGGGATGTGATCTTTATTGAAGAAGAGACCATTGAGGACATGATAAAAGAGAAGAAGGTGTTATCTGGTGCCAGTCGGACAGATTCTAGTACTGATGTTATCCGACTAACACACTGTGAAGACAACACCCCAGGAGTGGCCGAGGAGAACAATGGAGCAGGCGCGACGCTTGATGAAGATCAGGATGATGTTACTCCTCAACCAGCCGAGGAGGCTGTTGTCCGCCGGTCTACAAGGGACTGGAGACCGTCCGTCCGCCTGTCATCCAGTGAGTATGTTCTACTCACTGATGCAGGTGAGACTAAAGATTTTGATGAGGCTGTGAATGATGAGTATAAAGAAAAATGGTTGGAAGCGATGAAGGATGAGATGACTTCATTGCATGAAAACCATACTTTTGATTTGGCTGAGCTGCCTAAAGGGAAGAGAGTCCTAAAGAATATATAGATCTTCCGGTTGAAGACAGACGATGACACCATGCAGTCGAGGTATAAAGCGCGGCTGGTGGTAAAAGGCTTTAATCAGCGCAAAAGAGTGGACTTTGATGAAATCTTTGCGCCAGTTGTGACAATATCCTTCATTCGTGTTGTGCTTGGATTGGCAGCTATTTTGGATCTGGAGGTAGAGCAACTGGATGTCCGGACAACTTTCCTCCACGGTGACCTTGATGAGAAAATTTATATGGAGCAACTGGAAGGGTTTGAGGTCAAGGGGAAGAAAGGATCGGTATGTCGTCTGACGAAAAGTTTGTATGGACTGAAACAGGCTCCACGACAATGGTATAGGAAGTTAGAGTCTATTATGATAAATCAAGGCTACCGGAAAATTACTTCCGACCATTGTATATTTATTCAAAGATTTTTAGAAGATGACTTTGTCGTCCTTCTCTGTGTGGACAATTTGTTGATTGTCGGACAAAACAGTGCTTGGATCAAAGAGTTGAAGAAGTAGCTGGGACAATCATTCACCATGAAGGACTTGGGGCCGGCGAAGTAGATTTTGGGGATCAGAATATTTTACGACCGGAAGAACAAGAAGCTTTGGCTGTCCCAGGAGAGTTACATTGAGAAGATGTTGCAACGTTTTAATATGGACAAGTTTAAACCAGTAAGCACACGTTGGCAAGTCACTTTAGGTTGAATAGGAGGCAGTGTCCGACCTTGGATACAAAAAAGCCAACATGAGAGGTATACCTTACTTGTTGGCCGTTGGTAGCTTGATGTATGTGGCAATGTGCACGAGGCTGAACATTACTTATGCGGTCAGTACTGTTAGCAAATTTCTCTCAAACCTTTGGAAAGAGTATTGGTCTGCTGTGAAGTGGATTTTGAGATATCTCCGAGGGATTTCAAGGATGTGTCTTCGTTTTGGAGAAGAAAAGCTCTAGTTGATTAGCTACACAAACGCGGATATGACCGGAGACACTGACTGTCGAAAATCCACTTCGGGGTACTTGGTCAAGTTTGCCGGAGGGGCAGTCTCTTGACAATTTAAATTGCAGAAGTGCGTTGCTCTTTTCACTATGGAGGCGGAGTTCATTACTATCACTGAAGCCAACAAGGAGACGTTATAGATGAAAATGTTTATCCAAGAGTTGGGCTTGTGGCAGGAGAAGTATATGGTGCTCTGTGACAACCAAAGCGCCATATATCTATACAAGAACTCATCATTCCATTCAAGATTAAATCATATTGATGTTCGATATCATTGGGTGAGAGATGTTATTGATGAAGGAAGGCTGTCAATAGAGAAGGTCCGGACGGATGACAATGGGTTAGATATGATGATCAAAGTATTGCTCAAGGGAAAGCTTGAAGCTTACCGTGACATCGCTGGCCTGACTGATTCAGTTTCCACATAGTCATAAGGGGAAGTTTGTTGGGGTCACTCCCGTGTGAAAATATGCAAGAATGAAATTCCGAAGAGAATATAAGTTGTATGACCCATCAACGTTATGCTAACCGGCTGAGAAAAGAATCTGGTCAACATGCTATTGACCGACTAAGATTGCGCAAAATAATTAAGGTCGAGGACTTTGCAAGGATGTGGTTCGCGGACTTGTGCGCTGAGCGTCCGAGAACTCTGAGTAGTTGAAGGACCGAGGACTCTAATGAATACATGGTGCAGATTTGGCACTTGCACACGAATGACTTTAGGTGGACGGCTAGCCGGTCAATGAAAAGTTGACCGGCTGAGAAGAAACCAGTCAACGGGGCGTTAATCGAC
>JAOVVI020010951.1:0-12852 GCA_028571085.2 Nepenthes alata
CATGCATTGACCGGATTCTTTTCCCAATTTTTCGGTCCACAAACGTTTGACCGGACAATCCTCAATTTTCATGGATCCCTTGATCACATTGGCTCGATAACCGAGGTTTTCTATATTTTAGAATCTGGGTCGTCACACCTATAATCTCATGTTACATACCCAACTAGCTGAAGGGTATGAGTACGTTTTCCTTTGGTTAATGAGTAAGGTCCATAAGAGATTATTGGTATTCCCTTAGTATTTTTATTACCTCAATTGCATTAGAATTGGTAGATTTAATCTTCTTTCATGTTATGTGAAAATCACAGATCATTATTCTCTTACATTATTGGTTGTTATATCATATATACTTTGAGTTCATCATGTTATTATATGTTGATCATTTATTGTTGTTTTCATGACTTACTAAAAATTAGACTCATTACTCGATATTTTATTTGAATTCTACTAAAGTAATTACAAGTATTTCGAAGATTTAAGTGTAGGATAATATGACTTTAAGGGATTCCGATAGAAGTCTCCAATTGTCTTATTTAGACTAATTTGTGTTGTAATAGATTATAAGACAATAGTTGTAATGTATTTATAATTTTAAGATACTTAAATTTGTAGCATACATTATTTGTAGTTACAGTTATTATATTGATGTAATGATCATGAATGTTTTACTTTTATTTGATGCTTTCAAATGTAAAATTAATGGTTAAAATTTTTTTTGCATTGCAATTCGAATGGCTTGAGTTCTATTTTAGATACTCGGCTGTGCCGCCGTGACAATATCGATATCAAAAAATAAGGTTTCTTGAGAATTTAGGAATCGAAAATGTTAGAGGATGTTAGACAATTCACTAAGTAATTAGGATTAGACTTTAGAGGATATCTTAAGTCTAGGATTGCTGTTACCCTTGGGACATGGGATTTATTCCATATTCTATGCTTGTCGTCTTGTAGTTTATAATGTTAAGCCAAGACAATGTGAACATTTGAGATTCTCAGCCTAGTTCTGGTGGATCTGGAGAGGCAAATCCTATTGGAATATGTGGTGCACTACACAAGACGGCTGACTTGGTGAATGTTGTTGTTAGGAACCAAGTTCTGAGTACTATGCACACGAAGCGTAATATACTTCATAAATTTTCAGAGTAGGAGAGCTTGATCCATCGAAGGCCGAAGCTTGGATTTCTCTTCTGGAGAAAGACTTCGAAGGTATAAATGCTCAATGGGAGAAAGTTGGTCTTGCAACTCATCAAGATGGTGCACTAGTAAAAGGCTAAGAAGAGAGAGGAGGGTGTATTGGCTGTCGAGCTTCTGACATGGGAGGACTCCTTGCACATATTCGATGACAAGTATACTCCTGTTAGCACTCGAATTAGGATGGAGAAGAAATTCCTTTGTTTGATGCAAGGGCATCGCTCAGTGGCAAAATTTAAAGCCAAATTGACCTTGTTTTCACATTATGCTTAATACTTGGTGGCAGAAGAAGGCCACAAATCCTGAAGATTCTAACGAGGATTAAATGAAGACATTAGGAAATAGCTAATTCCTTTTGACTTAGAAAAGTACGGCGTTGTAATAACATGAGTGTTGCTAATCGAATAAGATAGTAGAATTAAGTCTCCATCGACTATAGCTGCCAGATCCAGTGGCACATCAAAGCAATCATTTAGAAACAACAAAACAAGGAAGTTCAACAGAGGAGGAAGTTATATTGGAGAGCAAATGCAAACTCAGATCGAGAATTAGGTGACTTACTAGACAGGTATTGTAAAGCAGGTCACATTTCTTGAAATTACCATGCTTGTCAAACCCTTACTATAAAGGGGCAATTAGGGCCAAAGTTATATTATAATTGTAGTAAGGTAGGACACTTCAATAAAGATTGCCAAACTCCAAATAGAAAAGGGGCATTTCAGACTAATCAACATAAGCCTTGGATACCCTAAATGGCCTACCAATGACCGAGTAGAAGGCATAGGATTTATCTTAAGTGGTGGAATATGTTATGCATATCTCTACTTGTTCAACACATATATTATTCAATTTTGATTATACTCATTTGTCTGTGGCTCCTACAAGTTTGTGTTCATGCCCTTTGGATTGATGTATTCTCAATTGACATTTATGAATATGATGAATTGAGTATTCTAGCCATTGTTGGATCAGTTCTTGGCAATGTTGATTGACCACATTTTGGTTTAATCCTAGAGTGTTGTAGAGTATGAGGAGCACTTGCAAATTCCTCTTGGAAAGTTGAGAGAAGAAAACTTTTATAGAAAATTTAAGAATTATAAGTTTTGGCTGAAGGATGTAACATTTATTAGCCACATCATTTCAGGAGCAGGTGTATCAGTAGACCCATAATTATAACAGTATGAGGAGCTTTTCATGTCCTATAGGATATTACTGAAGGTTCATGGAGGAATTTTTGAGTATAGCCACACCGCTGATGAAGCTGACAAAGAAGGATTCTAATTTTTTATGGATTGAGCAATGTGAGATCAGTTTTCAGGAGTTGAACCGTAGGTTGATTTTCGTGCCTATCCTGATTATTTCTAAAGGGTCAGGCAAGTGTGAGGTTTATTGGAAGTATCACTTAAGGGTTTAGGTTGTATTTTGGTGCAGTATGAGAGTCATTATTTATGGATCTACGCTATTAAAGGCCTACAAGATGTAGAATTTGATGCAAAGTCTTTAGTTGGCGGCCATTGTGTTTGCATTAAAAATATGGTGGCATTACATATATGGTGAGAAGTTCATCATTTATTAAGATCATAAGCGTCTAAAGTACCTATTTTCTTAGAAAGAATTCAACATGAGGTGGTGGCAGTGGTTGAACTTACTGAAAGACTATGACTGTGATATTTAGAAGAAATTAAGATTGGCTAATGTTGTAGCGGATCCTTTAAAAGGGATCTCGACAAAATCAGTCATGCACTTGATAATACATGAGCAGTGGATGTTAGAGGACGTTGATGATTGCTGGCTACAATATCATCTAAGGGATTCTCAAGTGAAGATATCTCATCTTCATGTACAATGGATATTTCTAAATCTAATTAGGAAGATGCAACTAGAGGATCCGTCACTGGTTGGATTTCTAAGTGTAATATCTGATTTTCAGTTGATTTATTTTGGTATTATATATTATTTTAGATAATTGGATGTATCAAAATAATTATATATTGTAAAATTTTTAAAAAATTTGGAATGGTCAGGCTGACGCTAGAGGCATGCTTGATGTGCGCCTAAGCTAAAAAGGTCATGGCCTAGCACCCGAGGGCCGCCTGTGGTAGTGCTCGAGCGTCAAATATAGTGGGACTAGCGCATAAGGTGTACCTGAGTGGCGCTCGAGTACCATTTGGGTTAAATAAGTGGCAGTAGGGCACTGTGTAGTCACTTCGCATGGGAGAAGGGAGAGAGGAGAGAGAGAGAGGAGGATAAAGAGGAGAGAGAAAGAAGAGAAATGGTAGATCGGTGTATCGTTTTGTTAGATCTATTTAGTTGGAGGTTAAGACAAGTATCCTTATATCCTATCCTTTGTTTATTTTTGCATCTGATAAGTTTTACTTACGTTTTGAAGGTTTTATATATATGCATATTATTTTTATTTACCAAATTTATTTCCTTTATACATGCATGTCCTATTTATTGGTTATTTTAGGATTTTATTTGGATTTTGCTTATTTTACGAAAAAATAGAAAAATATTTGAGACTATATATTTATATATCAGTATATTTATATAAAAAAAGTCATGAAAATCTACATGAGCCGTGTATTAGTATACATGTATCATTGCCTAGGGCTTGGGATCCCTACCTTTGTTATTTGGTTCGATATATGACCCGCTTCCGACAAGAAAAGTTTTGTGACCCCCTTCTCTTCTAGTAAAAAGGCTTTATTTTATAGATGACTCACCCCATTTATATTTTACTGATAATCATTGTAAGTAAATTGAACGGAACTAATATATTCGAACATCCTGATATATCAGATTCAACTTGAGGATTGTACCCAATATCACGGATGACAAAATATATGAGCATAATCCTTATCTATAGGAGAGTGTATATAGATGACCCTACTCATTGGTCTAAATAGTGATTGATATAGCTTATGATTATTGAAAATACGTATAGCCATTCCTCAAGTTGATCTCTTAGTCTTTAGTTCTTTGATTTTGTATATATTTTATATTTTGATATATTTTCTATATTGATTTGTATTTGAGCTTCGTTTGAGATTCGCAAGTTTTCCCACTAATAAAATTTGGTCAACTTTATATATTTGAATATCTGATTTCGTTCCAAAATATATTTCATCACTATGTGATTTTGTTTTGGACTTTATTTCATTACAATTATATGATTTCGATTTATTTTTCGTTTAGTATATACTCCGTTTGGATTATGATATTATTTGGATTATGTTTCATTCAGATATGTCCTGATTTAGGCTATATTTTGAATACAAGGCTACCTTCAGACTTTCAATATCGGGCTTTTAGATTTGTAACTTTTACACATTTTGAATTTATTTATTACCATTTTTTTAAAATTTTGACGTATATGTGTTATCTTTTGTATATACTGATTTGTTGAATTTTAGATTCACATTTTTTGCTTCCTATCCCTTTAGATTAGTGGGTTTGGAGATATCGTAGGAGTTTAGACGTGATCTAATCACAACTTCATCTTTTTTGTGAGTGTTAGTAGTAATTCGGATTTTTATTTGTTTCAGTTGTATTTCCAACATTGAGACATAGTGGGTTTCGATTGTATTGGATTATTTAGTCATTGGGTTTTGTTGTTATTATTGGTCTGTCACATCTCCTTGTGATACTATGGAATAGGTCATATTTATTGTATTATTCGGATGACTATCTGATGAGATCTAGAGCAAATTATTATTTTCATGGATGCATATCGGGTTATGTGATGGCATCGAGAGACTTCGGCCGTTTATCATACATACCGTCCCCAATAATATCCGCGACCTGCTTTGCAGCACAGTTACAATAGAGGAGGTCCGCAAGTCTCTGTTTTCGATTGGTGATGACAAAGCTCCTGGACCGGATGGGTTCTCTTCAAAGTTTTTCAAAGAGGCATGGCATTTAGTTGGGCCTTCGATTGTTGAAGCTGTCCAAGAATTTTTTTCTATCATGGGAAGCTTCTAAAACAGATAAATGCTACAATCATCAGCTTAATCCCTAAGGTCAAGAGCCCATCGAAGGTTACTAACTTCATACCCATATCTTGCTGTAATTTTCCCTACAAAATCATCTTTAAGATTTTAGCCAATCGTATACAGCCCACTTTGCCTCATTTGGATGACAAATGCCAAACCGCATTTGTGATGGGTAGACATATTGGAGACAATATCTTATTGGCGCAGGAATTACTTCACAAATACCATCCGGGTAAAGGTGTGCCACGGTGTGCTATGAATGTAGATTTAATGAAAGAATATGATTCGATTTAGTGGGACTTTCTGATTGCTACTTTGAAACTGATGGGGTTTCCTTCGAAATGGTTAATTGGATACATCAGTGTGTTACCACCACTTCATTTTCTATCAATATTAATGGTGAACTTGTTGGTTTCTTCAAAGGGGCAAAGGGCCTTCGACAAGGAGATCCTTTATCTCATTATCTATTTGTGCGGGCCATGGAAGTTTTGAACGGTATACTGAAAATTAAAGCCTGGCATCACAACAATTTCAAATATCACTGGAAGTGTGAAAGAACTAGGATGGTGATGCTAGGGTTTGCTGATGACCTTCTATTGTTCTCAAATGCCGATCTGAACTCTATTTCTATTCTCCAAGATTGCCTGAAGGAATTTGAAGCCATCTTTGGCCTGACAGCGAACAGAGACAAAAGTAAAAATTTTATATGCTCTGACAATGAAATTTTATATCATATCATGATATTTAGAACATTATGGGTTATAAACGGGGCAAACTCTTTGTGAGTTACTTGGGCGTCCCCCTTATTAACTCTCGGCTCTCTACAAAAGATTGCCAACCCCTACTAGATAGAGTTCTTAAGAGAGTTAATTCCTGAAAAAATATGTAGCTTTCTTTTGGTGGGAGGCTTCTGTTGATTTCATCCATTCTATCTACGTTTCATTTATACTAGATGTCCATATTCATTTTACCGAAAATGATATTAAGGACGATAGAGGGATATATCAGAAACTTTCTATGCCATGGCTCCATTGATGAAACGTTTGTCGCCAAAATTGCATGGATAGATGTTTGCACAACTAAAGAAGAGGATGTATTGGGTATAAAAAACCTAGTGACTGCTAACAAAGCCTTTATCTGTAGATTGTTTTGGAGGATAGTCACCAAAGACTCGGATTTTGTTTGGGCGGCATGGAGTTATGCTTATCATATAAAAGACCATTGCATTTGGACGATTAAAGTTCCGGACTCAGCAACTTAGTGCTAGAAGAAACTCATGAAGCTTCGTCAGGTCCTGCGCTCCAAGATATACAGCATATTGGTAATGGAGAAGAAACTTTTCTGTGGACAGATAATTGGCATTCATTTGGTCCTCTCTATGACCACTACTCTGAAAGATTGTGATGTGTTACTAGTTTACCTGATGACGTAAAAGTTAAGGAGATCATCCATCAAGATAAATGGCAGTGGCCAAATCATTTTGTCATGGATGTTGCTGATATCATGGAGCACATGCCGAAATATAGCCCTAATTCCACCCATAGAGATGTAATCAAATGGAGCAATAGCCATTCTGGGGTTTTTACCGCTAAATCAGCATATACGAATTTTCAACACACTAAAGAGAAAGTGAAATGGTACAAACTAGCTTGGGGCCCAAATCATATTCCGGTTCATGCCTTTATCTTGTGGTTAGTTAAGCGCTAAAGGCTCAGCACCCTGGACCGAATTAGCTCTTTCATTCAGCAACCACTGACATGCATTTTATGTAACCATGGACAAGAAAGTCATGAGTATCTATTCTTTTCTTGCCCCTTTTTATCTGAAGTGTGGAGGATAATGCGCTGACAAGTCGAGCTCTGCTGACCGTATAATGATTGGAAAACTAATACTATTTGGGCAGCAATCAAATGGAAAGGAAAGAACCTTAAATCATACTCCTACTGTCTCACCCTTGCTGCATTTGTTTACTACATCTGGCAAGAGCATAATCATCAAACTTTTAATAAATCGGCTCCCTAAGATGAATCCCAAGTGGCACAAAAGATCTCATCCGCTATGCGTCAGAAGCTAAAAATATGCCCATTGATCAGAGCCATAGCAATCAGTCCATAATGACCAGATGGAGTGTCCATTAACTGGCAGGAGGAGTGGGTAATAAGATCGGTGGAACCTTTTCCATCAGAAAAGGATTGGTCGGGGCGTGGTGACTGTAGACTTTGCGAAAAAAATTTGGTCAACGCGTCGTTGACCGACAAAAGAGCAAAGGATTTTGGTGGATGATGTGCCGACCAACTAGTTGATCGGCCAAGATAGCAGATTTTAGATGATGGCACTTGGAAAAAATTGTCGGTCAATGCACGGACCAGTAATGAAGCAAAATGGCTGGTCAACACGTTGATCGGCCACGGGGTTTTGATATTCTCCATCTTCATTTTTTGCATGTTGACCTAGAACTCTGTAAAGAGTCATGATGCAAATGTCCGAGATATTTGCTTTTGGCAGAGAAGTCTGCAGAGAACCGGGATGCAAACGACCGACATATTTGTTTTTGTTTAAGAAATCTGCAAGGAGCCGGTGTAAAGAGTTGGGATGCAAATGCTCGAGATATTTTCTTTGGGCCATGTAGTTTGCAAAGTACCGAGTAGCAAATGACTGAGATGAACAAGGCACTTGGGGGAATTTGCTGGTCAATGCGCTAACCGGTAAAAAAAATCAAATTGGCCGGTTAACGTGGGCCTTCTAAAATTTTCCTTTTTCATTTTTGCATGTTGGTTGTGTTGGTTGATTCCATGGGTTTTTTCAATGTTATTTCAGAAACATCACTGATTGTTAAGCTTGAGGGATGCCTTAGCTATTAGGATCTACTCTATATAGAGCTAGAAATTCAATTTTGTAAATTCTTGAAAATCAATATACACAATACTCATTAATTACCAAAAAAATATCAGGTTATGTGGACGTTTGTTTTGCCATTCTCGAGTTTAATAGTTGTTGATTATTGTTGTATTATTTTAGGATTTTACTTTTTGTGAATTATAATTGTTTAGACTTATTTGGATCCGGATTCATGATACTAAGAGATTTATCGAATGAGTCTCGAGCATACTTTCACATTAGGTACGACAGTACTTTGAGTTCATGACTATGCGTTCAAGATGTGAGAGACCTTCGGAGAGAGATCTTAAAGGAGGCACATAATTTCGGATACATGATTCATCCGAGCAGCACAAAATTATATCAGGACTTAAGAAAGTTTTCTAGTTGAGTGTACCCACGAAGAGTGTTGTTGAATATGTGTTCAAGTTCTTGATTGGCCAACAGGTACATGTGGAGCATAATTGACTAGGCGGGCAGCTTCATTTTATGCCTATTCCGAGTTGAATGTGGGATCACATCATTATGAACTTTGTGGTAGGACTTTCAAAGATGACTCAAAGACAAGATGTGGTTTAGGTGTATGTTGATCGATTGACACGGTGCATATTCTGGCCATGAGGGTCACATATTCACTAAACCAACTTGCTAGGCTTTATAGTAAGGGGATTGTACCAATGAATGGGATTCCTATTTCTATCTTATTGGATTGTGACCCGTAATTTGTGTCAAGATTTTGGTACAGCTTACATCAAAAGTCGATGACACAATTGAAGTTCTGCATTGCATTCCATCCACAAAGAGATGGTCCGTTAGTAAAGACCATTTTGATTTTAGAAGATATACTGAGACTATTAATATTTGACTTAGGAGCAAGCTAGAAAGCATACTTACACCTGGTAAAATTCTCATATAACAACAATTTCTAGGTGAGCATTGGGATATCTTTATTTAAAGTATTGTATGAGAGGAAATGCATATCATCAGCTAGTTGGGAGGACATTGGGGATTAGGGGAACATGAGACTCAACATTGTATAAAAAAACCATGGAGAAAATCATCTTGATTAGAGATTGACTAAGTTGGTAGAAAGGCTACACCAATTGAAGAAGACATGACCTCCTGTTCGACGTTGGAGATGCAATTTTCTTGACAATTTCTCTATGTAGAGGCATTGTATGGTTCAAGATGAAAGGATAGCTTTAACCCCACTTTCTCGGACAATTCGAGATCTTGGGGTGATTTAACAAGATAGTTTACAGGCTAGCGCTACCATCTTCTTTATCAGCAGTGCACAATATATTCCACATATTGATATTGTGGAAATATGTAGATGACCCGATGCACGTGATTGATTATAATCTACTCTAAGTTTGAGAGGATCGCTTGTTCGAGGAGCGTCTAATTCACGTCTCGGATTGCATAGAGAAGGTTTTGTGAAACAAACTCAGACCGATGGTGAAGATTCTATGAAACCATCAAACTGAAGGTGATGCAACGTAGGAGCTTGAGGGCGAAAGGAAATACAATATTTGCATTCGTTTGAGGATTAAGGAATGTATTTTAAAGGTAAAATTCTTTTAAGGGAAATTATTGTAATACCTTAGTATTTCTTACTTGGGTTACTTAGACACCTAATTGTTAATTAAATTGATTGGGAAAATTAAATTACAAAGGATATTTTTCAAAGTTAATATTCAATCTTTGGACAAATCTAATTGTTTTGTGGGCCTAAGTTTGGGGGCTTTGAAGAAGACTTCATGAGGGTTATTTAGTAATTTCCTATATTTTGTAGATTTTTAGTTTAAATTAAGTAATGTATTGATCAGATGAAAATTGGGGATAAGTCTCAAATTTAAGAATTTAGTATTTGATTCAAATTTAAGTAAAGTATTTTGGAGGGAAATCAAATGTCCCAAATCCTAATAGGCCACCTTGAAAACTGTGGCTCACCTAGAAAACCCCAGCATCCCATCACTCATTGGAAACCCGGCCGCCAGCTTGTGATTGGAAGCCTTGTCATATTAGGAAGCTCATATTACTTAGCTAAGTAAGAGAGAGAGAGAGGACCGTTAGCAATAAGGGAGGTAGAAATCAGTTTACTTCCTTCGTATTTTAAAAAAGAAAACAATTTTGGAGGGAAAGAAGACTAACCCTGGCAGCACCTTTCACTTATTGAAAAACCTTGTAGCCCCTACTTCCGCCGTTTGATCCAACCGAGAAGAGAGGGACAATCATGGATTCGAAGAGAGGCGAATCCGTAGAGTAGATGAAAGAGACCTTCATTCTTCTTCTTGCAAGTACCTATGACCCCTTTGTGCAAGTATCTTAGAAATATTCTTCTTGACTTGCTCTTGTATCTCTTTCATATTACTATTGCCGTCCATTTTTGAGGAGCCGTAGAGTAGATTTTCATATGTTGGAATAACCTTCCAGATAATTTAATCACGGTTAAGTGAGGTATTTGACTATTGTATAAGTCAACATTCGAACGCTACTGTTATTATTCTAGCATTTAAAGGATGTGTGAATGTTACCTTATAGTTATGATTAAATCCATACTTCATGCTTTATATTTGATAATATTTTTTGTCTTTTGATTATTATGGAATATTATAAATTTGTTAATTGATAGTATAGATATATTTATGTATTATACTCTGTGTGCATGATTATGCTTGAGAAGTGATATACTGAGTTTGGTGTTTGAAGAGATATTCGAATGCAAGAGTAGTATTTAAAGTAGTCTCATACATCCGCTAGTTTTACTTTGTTATTATGTATACGTTGTTAGCATATTTTAGAATGCTTTGGTAGTCCAATATGAATGTCTTATGCACGCTTAAATTCCATTCCTTAAAGACTTCATTCAGCATTTGAGTATTATGGAAGGCAATGACCGGATGCCGAGTGCGATTTCTGAGGATTTTCAAAAATCATGAGGATTTCAACATGTTTTAAGATATATATAGCTTGCATTATATCTGTTTAAGTGCCTTAGCTGTACAAATAGCATATAGGAGGGCCTTAGCAGCATTATTATGAGTAATAGTTTTTGGCGTTTAAGCTCACGTTCAGATGCCAAGGATGGAGATTTAAGAATATGGCCTAGATATTAGGTTTGAGACCTAGGAAGATAATGTTTAAAGTTGAGATAAGATTGGAGGACCTTTGTGAGCCCAGTGAGAGGTGATCACGTGTGGGGTTACTTAATTACATTACTTTTTCCTCTGGATGAGCTTTCTTGTGTTGCCTTTGATTATGTGAGTACATTTTCCTCAACATTTATGGTTAAAGTAAAAAAAAATTATACAAAAATACTATAATCTCAGAGGATATAGAACTTACAAAATTTTATTATAAATGTCTAATAGAAAATTTCATATTTAAAGGTATGAGGTCTATTATTTTTTAATGAAGGGATACTTGTAGTCATATGACTATTATAGAATGATACCAAATGATATTATGGTAAGAGATACTAGGTTTAACATGTAGGTGCAATGGATTCTTATGCCTTTGGTTATTGGGAAAAGTCCTTGAGAAGCACATTTGTTTGAGATTCTCACCCAGCCCGATGGGGATGAAAATGCGTTAGTTTTTGGTGCACAGTAATAAAATAAGATCTAATAAAATTTTTATAATATCTCAATAATGATAAAACCTCGATTGATTATTGATAATTTGTTGAGATGCTTAATTAAGTGATTACTAAGGCTTGAGTTGTAAAGATCTTAGGTGTTAATATTGTTATTGAGTATTATTTATTGAAATTATTGGTTTCATAGCTATTTATATTAGCCAATCCCGAGATATTTACTATTGTTGTTATATATTATTACTTATTGAGTATTTAACTTTTTACATTTTCTTAATCCTAATTAACGCAAGACGGTTCGGGTTAGCTAGTAATCCATTAAGCTAAGTCACTTTTAGGGTGAGGATTTTAGAGCCTAAATATTTATCTTGGGGTAGTGTTTCATTTATGTTTTAGATATAGATTATTATGAGACTTTTAGGGGTTGCATCTCCATGATTGATAATCCACTTATGACTTTCGTCAATGTTCGTACTTAGTTTGACAGACCGAAACTCTATTGGGTTATCCCACTCGTCCGTCCATAACACAAAGCAATGAGACGAACATGAATAGTCATATATAATTTAACCATAATAGCGTTCACAGGATCCAAACGGCCAAACTTCTCAAGTCAACCACAATTTGGCCGGCCAAGATTCTTAGTTGGCCTTATCTAGGTTGGTCGGCTATAGAAAGAAGTCATTAACGCATGAGATGCCACTAGGAGCCAAAATTACTCAACCATAAAATTTATCGCAAGCACATAATTATCCATTGATACAGTGGAATCATTATACAAGTCCCCAAAATGACCAAAATACATCAACTCGGCAAAAAACTACAACATGGATCCAAATCGGTCATCCTGACTAGCTAGACCATCCGGCTCTACTCTTTCTCGTACGATATGAATTCTGTGACGGAACAAATTTTTTTTATTCCATCAATGACCTCCCGGAACTGACGCTAAGGTTTCGGTGGTCCGATCCGGGCTGATCGTATCGTCAAAATTACAAGATCACAGATGCCATCTAGGTTTCATACATATTAGTCATCCACATAAGTCAATCTAATATTCTGTGGAAATATTCATGTTCATTTTCATAAAAGCTCATTCCTGAATACATAAAATCATGAACGTCTAACCACAAAAGTTTATCGATTCTAACAGATCTTTACATAAATTGCTTCCTCGTGACGGTTGTCCAA
>JAOVVI020010952.1:0-12852 GCA_028571085.2 Nepenthes alata
GTCCAAGGTATTTTATCATCTTTGTCGATGATTATTTATGATATATGTATTTTTACTTGTTTTATAATAAGAGCGAAGCATTAGATATTTTTAAAATATTTAAAGTTGAAATAGAGAAATAATATGAAAAATAAATTAAAATCGTGAGATCAAATAAAAGTGGAGAATATTATGGTAGATATACTAAAATGGATAAATATCTGGTCTATTTGTCAAGTTTTTTTTTCAAGAGTATAGAATAGTTGCCCAGCATACTACGCCCAGTTTTTCGGACTAAAATAGTGTAGTAGAAAGAAAAAATTGAACATTATTGGATATAGTACGGGGTATGCTTAGCAGCTCCAATTTTTTAAAATTATTGTGAATCGAAGCTCTTAAAACGATAGTATATAGATTAAACCATATTCCGACGAGAACTGTTACAAAAGTTTCTTTTTAAGTTATTAAAAGGTTGGAAACCGAGTTTGTGACATACGCGTTTGGGAATGTTTGTATAAAGTAAGTTTACAATCCACAAGAAAAGAAGTTTGATCCAAAGATTATAAGTGGATATTTCATTGGATATACTAAATGGTCTAAAGGATGTAGATTTTACTGTCAATTTTACGATATTAGGATTGTAGAATCAAGAAATATAAAATTTCTTTAGAATGATTTGATAAGTGTGAGCAATCGATCTGGAAATATAGTTTTTGATAATGATCACCTTCCACTTTAAGTGATAGATTGATTGTTATATGCAATATCTCTCAAGTTTAAATTGGCGTTGAACAACTAATCAATGTGGTTCCACAAACTTTTGATGTCATTCCAGTAGATCATAATATTCAGGATTTACTTGAAATAGTTAAATAGAATACTTCTGTTGAAAATATTGATATAACACTAAGAAGATCTACTATAATAACAAAATCAATAATTTTTAGTGATTATATAATATATCTATAACAGTCTGATTGCAATATTGGACCCAAAAATTATCCTGAAATATTTTCATAAGTTATGAATTACAATGAATCAAATTTATGGTATAATGTCATAAAGGAATAGATAAATTCTGTGAGATGCAATAAAGTTTGGATTGAGTTGTCTGAAGGGGCAAAAGTTATAGGGTGTAAATGAGTCTTTAAAATAAAGAAGAATTCATTAGGTAATATTAAAAGATATAAAACAAGACTCGTTGTTAAATGATTTACTCAAAAGGAAAAAATTGATTATATAGAGATTTTTTCTCCTATATCTAAGAAAGATTCTCTTTATATAATGTTGGCATGAGTTGTCCGTTTTAATATGGAATTGTAACAAATAGATGTAAAAACGATTTTCTTAAATGATGATCTAGAGGAGGAGGTTTATATGAAACAATTAGAAGGATTCTCTTCTAATAATGGTGAGTAATTTGTATGCAAGTTTAAGAAGTCCATATATTGATTAAAATAAACTTTCCGTCAATGGTATTTAAAATTTAATAATGTTATCTCTTTATTTGATTTTGAAGAGAATATTTTTAATAAATGTATATATTAGAAAGTCAGTGTAAGTAAGATTTGTTTCTTTATTTTATATGTAGACAATATTTTATTTGTATCGAATGATAAGGGTTTATTATATGATATGAAATAATTTTATCTGATAAATTTAAAATGAAATATATTGGTGATGCATCTTATATCATTAGGCTTAAGATTCATCAAGACAGATTACGAGGTATTCTGGATTTGTGTCAGGAGACCTATATCAATAAAGTTTTTTAAAAATTTTGAATGAAAGATTATTCATCAAGTGTAACACTCATTGTGAAAAGTGATAGGTTCAATTTAAACTAATGCCTGAAAAATTATTTTAAACAGGAACAAATAAAAAACATTCTATATTCTTCCGCTGTTGAAACTTGATGTATGCTTAAGTATGTATAAGACCTGACATCACTTTTGCGGTGAAAATGTTGAAAATATATTAGAGTAATCCAGGTATAGATCATTAGAGAGCTGCTAAGAAAATAATAATGTATTTTCAAGATAATAAGGATTTCATACTTATGTATAAACGAATCGACAATTTGGAAGTATTGAGTTACTCTGATTCAGATTTCATTGAATGTATTGATTAACATAAATTAACATTTGGATTTGTATTTATATTTGTCGATTGAGTTGTATCCTGAATGAGTGTAGAACAGACCCTGATTACTATTTCCATTGTAGAGGTTGAGTTCATTTCTTATTTTGAGGTTACAAAGTATGGTAAATGGATGAGAAATTTTATATTTGTACTTAGAGTGGTGGATTCCATTTCGAGACCATTGAAGATGTATTGCGACAATTTAGTTACTATTTTCTTGGCTAAAAATAATAAAAGTAGTAATCGAAAAAAATATATCGATATTGAGTTTTTATCCATAAATAAGTGCATTAAAGGAAAGGTAATGATCATTGAGCACATTAGCACTGAGTTAATAATTGCTGATATTTTGGCGAAAGGCATGTCACCATTAAGGTTCAAAGATCATGTAGTTAGAATGGGTTTAAGTTCCATTATGTGATTTTTATTGTATGGACAATGATATTTCTAACAAAATTCTTATTTGTTTGGGATGTTTTTTTTTAAAATTTTTGTGTACACATTAGTTAATTATTTTAATAAAATTATCAACAGTTGGATCTAGGATAAATATAAGGTTTATTCTAAATAACGTTATCATATTTGGTTAGAATATTGAGAAATATAATACATTGTAATATATAAAAGATACTAATCATTCATGGAAGACTTATCGCTATGATTCATATATTTGTTTCTTAAGAATGTGAAAAAATGAGTTTTAGTTATCATATTAAATGAAACATGGATCAAGTGAAAAATGTTGATTTTCAGTTGTTTAGCAAAGTAAAATCAACCGAAGTGGCCAATGTTTCCCTGATTTTGGGATAATCTCTCACCCACTTCCTTATTGATGGTAACCACCCTAAAATATTTTGATGGAAATTATCTATATAAGTGTGGTGCTTTGTTTTGGGTTGCTAAGTCTAATACTCGGGATATACATTATTACTGAAGAGTATTAAGGCTTGAAAGACTCAAGCAAGTAGAGATTTTACAGATGTTTTAGTTATTGCAGTTAACTTTAATGGCAGAAGGTTGGTTCTCGATCCTTAATTTATTTCTGTATTGAGTTTTCATGTGATAGATATTTAACATGGAAGATCGATTTTAATCTAACAATGGATCCATAAAATACTGGACCTCTGGCAAGATATTATTGGGTGGGGAGAGCTTTGGTCTACCTGGTGCTCATAGGTACTTCTGAGTTTGATAGTTGCCTTTCCAAGTGAAATGGATGACCTAACATAAAAATCATACTCTCTGGCCTTCCTGTCTAACTTTGTTTCTTTAGCTTGAATACATTCAAAACAATTTTTTGGGGGTGATTTCAGGGAGAATGTCAGTACCGTGTTATGATATGGGGCATTGTGAAGGAGTATCTGTGTAGATTTTCCATTGGCAATGTCCCTTCTAGGACAGTTGTATTTGAGGGATTGAAGAATGTCTGGAAGACTTTAATTCTTCTCAATTAGAGGAAAAGACAGGAATGATGGGGCCCCTAAGATAGGGAGCGGGACAGACATATAGTGTGGCACTAAGAAACTTATTGTTCTCTGCCAATTGATTGAGGTATATTTTAATATCTCTTTTATATATGATGGTTTGTTATGGAGAAGACTCCCCTGTTAAACTCAATTCCCATATGAACAGATTCAGTTGAGTCATCAGAGGCTATGCTGCTTGGAATTCATTGTTCATAAGAATTGCCCATTCACATACTGTCATGATCATGTACTATATGCTGAGTTTTAATTAAGTATATGTGGTAAACGCTATGGTTTAATGAATGAGTTTGCGGAGCTTTAAGTGTGAACTGCCCATTGGGGTGTCAAGCTAACTCATTATTATGAAGAGTGTACTATCAATGTGCTCCCTTGAGGAGCTGAGGAGATGTGAAATGGTTGTGAAGAGCAATCCCCAGAAGGCTTTCGGGAAAACTAAAGCTCCTCTTGATGTATCCATTTTTGCTTTGAGATGGAGGCTCCACACATCTTTGCCATTGGTGCTGTAACTGTTGTTGCATCATTTCTTTTCCGTCATTCTTCAGTTCTGCTTGTATCAATCTCTTGGTCATGTTAAAATGTGATCCACCTTTTTTTATGGAATTGCTACTTGTTTACAAATGCCGTATCAAAAGGAATTTGGGAGTTTCCTGTCCAAGAGCTACTTTACTATGTTTTGAATTTAATGGTCTCAATAAGGTGGTATTCTAGGATTCTGTTCTCTAGTGTCATGGCCAAAATGAATCGAACCAAGATAAGGTTGAGGGTTTTCTTAGCAAGGTCCAAGGAAAATGGTGGAGAAACCATGGTCTTGGAATCACCAGTTTTAGTGATTCGCGTATGGGAACATTCAATCCATGGTGAGGCTTCTCTTCCGATGAATGCCCATGTTTGCTAGGAACTATGTCTGGCAAAAAGGAGAAGAGAGTAATCTTGAATCATTTTGAGACGGCAATCCTCAAAGAAAAACCTCCCGGCAAATTGCCTTCTTGTTCCGAGACAAATAACTATAACCATACCTATTCTACCATCCTTATATGGTGTAGAATTTTTAAAACAATCGGTTGAATCCTTTCACTTGATTAGCTCACTTTGGACTCAAAGTAGGTAGGTTAAGTGTGGGCAACATCAGAAGTGTCTTAATGGGGGGGCATTCGTCCATTCGTACCTAGACTTTGGGAGCTTGTTGCCTTCAATATTAAAATAATTTTACCTTTGGGAATAATTCTGGACTACCGCTGCGGTAATCAGTGGTGGCGGGGAGGAGGACTACCCATTCGTCCCCTTGGCAGTGGTTATTGACCTGGTGCCAGTGGAGGGTTGCTGGTGACGACCGGTGGCAGGGATGAAGGCAAATTAGGCTACTATTATCAACTAGGATTGAAGGATGCTGCAAACATGGCAACTCAAATTATCAACTCAAACAATACTACTGTTGCGTCTTCGGATCTTGGTCTCATTACGGATGAGGACCCGAATGTAGAGCAACACGAATATAGGTTTTAAGTATAAGGAAGAGAGAGAGACAGTGACACGGTATTTTTACGTGGAAAATCCTTTCTATATGAGAGGGAAAAATCACGGGACTTTGAGTCCAAGAATCGTTCCACTAATCTGATGTTTGAGTATAAAGGATGGAGAACGAAGTGTAAAGGTGGCTCTCTGGGATCACTTTCACAAGTACAAGTGTTCTCTCAATCGGCAGTATGAGCAGCTTGCCTTTTCTCTTTCTATGGGCGTAAATATAGGTGTGAAAAAGTTTATCCTTTGTTAGGTACATAGTGAATGCTTATATAGTGGTTGACCCCTCCTGCGTGGAGCAACCACGTAGAGGTAGCGTATGCAGTGGATCCTGCCACAAACTCTGTAAATCTATCTTGTCGTGTCAGAAAGATTGCGTGCATGTGGACTAACTTTGCGAGACGTTACTTCTACAGTGATCATGCATGTTCTACAGGCTATTATTCCCTGTGAAGATTGCGTGTTGCAGAGAGTGCGTGTGCCTTTGCGAACGTCATCCTTCTGAGCTGACGCTCTCGGTCATCTTGAGTTTTTTCAACGCTCGTGTCGTTGGAGATTTCTTAGAGTCCACGTCCTCGACGAAGGTTTTGGTCCTCATCAAGTCTACGGACGTTTGATGACAGATGTCCTCGGGTTTCAACTGAGGGCTTGCTCAGCATTGAGTTTTCGGGCTTTTAGAACCATATATTTTGTGCCATGTCCGCGGGGTTTTATTAGAGACTTTTGGCCTATTACGTAGTCCCTCGAGCTTCTAAAGCCAAAACAGCCTCTTGAATCAGCCTAGCTCATTGGGCCTCTTAGGACGTGGGCCTAAATCCTCAGGCCTCTAGAGCCTATTCAGCCTCTTGGGCTATGGTGGCCTCTCGGGCCTTCTGTGGACTCGGACCCATGTCACGGAAACGTGTTTCTTGATTGGGCATTTGGTATTCACTACCCATCACTAGCCCCTTATACTAAGAGGTTCAAGAATCTTAACATTTGGCATGTGCGACTCTGGCATTGATCTGATTTTTCAGAACGCCCCTTTTTGGTCCGCGGCCTAACACTCCTTTTTGCAAAAGCTAGCTTTCCAAGCGTCTGTGGACTTTTTCTGAGTGGCTCAGCTAGAATTTCTTTGATGAAGTGATCTTAGGCCAATGACTGAGGAAAGTGTCTGAGGGCATTGCTGGAATTAACAGCCTAGAAAGATGTTGTCCGTGGACTTTCTTCCTATGTCCGAGGCATTGTTCTGTACCACCAATTGGCACATTAAATGCGCACTAATTGTAGCCTTGGGAAAGGAATGCCATCATTGCCAGTGACCTTTGGGGAGCCGACACGTGTCTGGGCATTTAATGAGGCGCGCTTTTTTGAATCCTGAAGCTGTTTTAATTACTTTTTCTTTCGCCATTTCTTTTGCACGCTCTAAAACTTCTAAGTGTTTGAAACTCTTTGCAACTTCCACGCTATCCTTGACAATTTCCTTCTTCTTCTTCTTCTTCTTCGTGCTTCCAGACTTTTTCATAGCTCTTAGAGTAAAAGATATTTCTTCTTCGCTAACTTTGGCAAACATCGAGGCCATTCAAGTGCGGTACAAGATCCCAAGCTTGATGGCTATAGTGGTTTCTGACGCCCATGAGAGGGCTTGTAGCTCACCTAATGGCTTTGCCACTGTATACGTAGTCCATCTCAAGAGTGGGGTTCGTTACCCCATGGCTCTGGAGTTATACCATACCATAATGGACCTCAAGGTCCCAATGGTGAGGCTACAACTAAATGTCGTCAGGTACCTTGTTTATCTTTGCATCTTCGCTCGTTGCTATAAGAAGGTACTTGATACTTTGGCTGTGAAGGTGACGCTGAGGTTTTTGCATAGCCAGGACTGAATTGTCGTCACTCCACATCCTGAGTTCCTGAAAATCTATGGTGGAAACCTTAATTCCACCAAAAGGTGGAAAGACAAGTTATTCTTCCTTGGTGTTTGCAAGAATTTGGTTCTCTCCAATGAATGGGGGAACGTGGAGCCCAAACTGTGTAAGGATGCCACGCCTGAGGAGAGGACTGCAGTGAAGGACTTCACAGACCTGTTGATGTCTAACCTTGGCCCTTTTAATGAAAATAGGAGTAAAAGATAGCTGAGGTCTGAGTTCTTGGAGGAGACCAAGTGGGAGCCTCAACCGGAGTATTTTGGCGTCCCTTCTGTTTCTTCGAAAAAGAAGAAGCCAAAGAAGAAGAAAAAAGTTTAGAGGATCGAGGAGTCGTCTGAGCGGATAAAGAAAAGCCATTGGACAGAGACTTTGGAGCATCCGACGGTGATTATCGAGTATCCCTCCTTGTCCGATGATGACTCAGTCCTTATTGAGCGGCTGTTGAAGAAGAAGGTGCCAGTCCGAAGAGTTGAAGGCGTCGGACTGTCAATTGTCATTGAACCTGTGGAGCTGCCCTCCAAGGTCGAGGCCTGTCCGCAAATCCTCCTGTTGCCCCTCCTCTTTATGAGCCCGTGCCTGATATTCCTGCCATTTTCACTAGAGAGGCCTCGAATTAGATTGACAATCCATCCAAGAACATTATCGATGGACAGGCAGAGAAGGAAATTGAGGCAACCTAGGTCAAGGAAGTAGTGATGATGACTTCGACAATGATTGCTGAGACTGCTGAGGTCGAGGAAAGCTGGGCTGCGGAGTTGCCCACTGGCGAGACTACTGAGCTCCCCTGCCTTATAATCCAAATTTACAGTCTAATTGAGCTTCCGCCTGAGGTCCATGAGGAGGTCCTGGTCGAGAATGTTGCTGCGACTTCACACGTTGAAGCAGAAACTGGGGTTGCGGATCATTTTGAAGCGGCTGAGCCCCTAGTCCTTGATGTTGTTGAAGTTGCCTCTGCGACCGAGGCCAGGGATGAGGTTTTTGTGGTGCGGGAGACAGCTGCAATGAAACCCACCGAGTCCAAGGCCCCAGAGAGGATAATTCAGCTTGGAGCTCTCTCGTCTCTAAGGTACTTTTCTGCTCTTCCTCAAGCTCTTCGTTCTCTTCCATCCATGCCTTAATGACCCGTTTTCCTTCGCAGCTTCATGAGCTGGCCGACAATCTTGATATGATCATTGGCAACGCTGCCCAAACTTGCGTTGAGTTGGAGACTTTCAGGACTTCAAGGAAGTGTGCCGAAAGCCTTGAGCTTGAGCTTGCTGAGGCCATAAGTAGAATTTCTTTCCTAGAGGATTCGCTGAGGGTCAAAGTGCAGTAGCATGCCTCCGTCGAAGAATCTCTAAGGGCTCAAGAGCAACTGAATGTCTCTCTCCGAGACAAGAATCTCCAGCTAGAAGAGGAGCTTAGGGCCTCGCTAAAACCAGAGGACATCGGACTGGCTCTGGAGCGCAAGTATTGGGACACCATCAAGATGTGCCGCCACGTCATGAAAATTTTGGTCCCGAGGTTTCCTACTGCTTTGTTTGACCCGAGGAATGTCAGTGCTCAATGCATGCTCGACTTGGTTGGTTTCCCCATGCGATGTAGGACTCCTGATCTTGCTCAACCACGGCCTTCCAGTCGACCTGAATCTTTCGAGTAGACAGGGTCTTTGGACCAACCAGGAGACCTCCCCATACGTAGTTTTGTTGTACATTTTGTAGTTGTTGTACATTCATCATATAAATAAAAGTAATTTTTTCGTGCAATTGTTCCCTATTTTCTTGGATTGCTTACATGCATGGTTTTTTGTGAGACTTGTACCCTTAGAAAAAATTTTCTTTTATAAGCCATGCGTCCAAACCTTTTGACCGTCGTTGGCTAAAGATGCTATCTCTAGGGTTTTTGCATTCTTACTGTTTTTTAAACCCCCTAAATTTTTAAATTCAGCCTCTTACAGGTTCTTTGGCTTCGTTGCCAAGTTTTTAAGTATGATCTCTTAATAGGCTGCTCGGACTTTGCCGGGTTTTTGAGTACGACCTCTTAATGGGTTGCTCGGACTTTGTCGAGTTTTTGAGTATGACCTTTAAATGGGCCGCTCGAACTTTGCTGAGTTTTTGACAAGTAAAAGAGGATCCTTTTACTTGACTTAGGGGCAGCCTAAGTTTTGTATATTTACAAGATGATATGCAAATATTCAATTGAATGCTAAATAGTAAGTAAAAATGTTATTTTATTAATGAAATACGATACAAACATATCAAATGATACAATAGACTATACCTGTGTATTGTACATATTTACAGGTAGTATTTCTTGAGGTGAGGGCGTTCCATGTCCGAGGGACAAGCCTTCCCTCTTGGGTGCGCAGCTTGTACGCCCCGTTTCAGAGGATGGCTGAAATCAGGAACGGTCCCTCCAAATTTAGGGAGAGCTTGTTCCAACCGGTATTTTTACCGATGGAATTAATGTTTCTTAGTACTAAGTCTCCCACTTCGAACTGGCGCGCTTTTACCCTCTTATTATAATACCGGGCGAGCCTCTACTGGTTCGTCGTCGTGCGCAGTCTTGTTGCGTCTTGGGTTTCCTCAAGTACGTTAATTTTTTTCGGGAGTCTTTGTACATTATTGTGGGTTTTGAAGCTTTCTACTCGAAAGCTAGACAGCCTAACTTCCACTGGAACGACTATCTCAACCCATAACACAGGCTAAACGGAGTCTCGCGTGTAGGCTCCCTCAGAGCTGTCCTATATGACCAATAATGTTGATGGTAGCTTGTTAACCCACGAGCCTCTAGTATGCTCCATCTTCGTCTTTAGTCTGCACAATATGGTACGGATGGTGACCTCCACTTGCCCATTGCACTGCGGGTACAATACTGACGTATGCACCAGCCTTATTCTTAGGTTGGTGCAATACTTAGTGAACCTCTTTACAATAAATTGGGTCCCATTGTCAGTCATGATAAATTCTAGGATCCCGAACCTACACACGACACTCTGTCTGATAAAGTTTGTTGCATTCTGCTAGATTATGCGAGCCAATAGCATGGCCTCAACCCATTTTGTGAAGTTGTCAATTTCAATGACCAAGAATTTCCTTTGCCCAGATGCTGTTGGTAGCGACTTAAGTATGTCCAACCCCCATTGCGCAAATGGCTACGGTGATTGTAGAACTCGGAGTTGTGTGTGCGGCTGATCGGTAAGGTTGCCGTGGATTTGACAGTTCTCACATTTTCGCACGAAATCTATTGTGTCATACTTCATAGTTTGCTGGCAGTATCCTTACCTGATCAGCTTCAAGGCAATGTTCTTGCCCCAATAGGAGATCCACAAACTTTGATGTACACTTCTATAAGGGCGTAATCATCCTCTTCTGGAGTGAGGAACCACAAATAGGGGTAGTGAATCCTCATCGTTACAACCGACCGTCAATGATAGTGTACCTCCTTGCCGTCTTCTTCACCTCATTGGCTTCCTCTATATCTTGAGGAAATGTCCCATCAAATAAGTACCTCAGGTAGGAGGTCATCCGATTGTTGACGTCGGATATCGACATTACTTCTAGTTCGGAGTCTTCAACACCGGATTTGTCGAGGACCTTGCGCTTTCCTTGGACATATTGCTCTAGGTCTCCCAAGGCTGCTGCTTTTATGAGTTGGTCAGCTTTTCCATTTTCTTCCCACGGGATGTGACTATTTCTACCTTCTCAAAGGCTGAGACTAGTTCGCAGACTTTTGAGAGGTATTTGGACAGCCGTGGGCTGTTTACATCAAAGATTCCTTGGACCTAGTTGACAACTAATTTGGAGTCACTGTAGACAACCAAATTATTGACCGAGCACTTCTTTGTTAACCGTAGTCCTGCAAGTAAGGCTTTGTACTTCACAGCGTTGTTGGTTGCTGGGAACTCGAGGACCATCGAGTACTTTATTTGTGTTCCCTTAGGCATTCACAGCACAACGCCAGCTCCACAACCATCCTTCATGGAAGAGTTGTCCACATGCATAGTTTAGACTGTTGGGCTGTGTGATTCTTCAGCATCACTAGTGTCCGAGGCCTCCAGAATTGGGGTCGGCGTTTCGAGAATAAAGTCTGTCAAAGTTTGACCTTTTAAGGCCGATTTTGGGTGAAACTTTATGTCGAACTCTTCCGACTCAATGACTCACTTGACCAACCGTCCCAACGTTTCTGGCTTCTACAAAATCGCTCTCAAGAGTTGGTCGGTGAGGACAATCACTTTGTGTACTTGAAAATATGGTCTCAGTTTCTGAGCGAAATACACAAGCGCCAAAGCCACCTTCTCTGCAAGAAAGTACCTTGTTTCAGCATCAGCCATGATTTTGCTGATATAGCACACAAGCCGTTGTCTGTCGTACTGCTGTCAAATTAAGGCTGAACTCAAGGCTGTATCAGACACAGTAAAATATAGATATAACTCTTCACCTGATTGGGGAGAAGTCAAAAGAGGTGGGTTTAAGATATACCTCTTGAGTCCTCAGAAGGCTTCTTCGTAGTCAGCCGTCCATTGAAAACCGTTAGTCTTTGTCCCTCTCAGGGCATTAAAAAATAGTAGATATTTCTCGGCCGACTTGGTTAAGAAGCAAGACAGCGCTGCCAGCCTCTCAGTAAGTTTCTAGAGCTCCTTCACGGTCCGAGGGGATTTCATGTCAATGATGGCTTTGATCTTTTCTTGATTTGTTTCGATCCCTCGGCGTGAAACAATATAACCCAAGAACTTTTGTGACATCACTCCGAATGTACGCGTGGCTAGATTGAGCTTCATCTGGTGTGTTCTTTAGACATTGAAGGTCTCGTCCAGATCTCGGATGTGGTGGTCGATTATTCTTCTTTTGACGAGCATGTTGTCCACATAAACCTCCATGTTCCTTCCGATCTGGCCTTCGAATATTTTATTCACGAGCCTCTGATAAGTGGCACCAGCGTTCTTGAGGCCGAAAGGCATGACCTTGTAACAGTACGTCCCTTGGTCTATCATGAATGATGTGTACTCCTTGTTATCGGGGCTTACCCTTATTTGATTGTAACCCGAATACGCATCCATGAAACTTAGGAGCTTATGTCCGAACGTCGAGTTTGCATATGAATCGATCCTTGACAACAGGAAGTTGTCCTTTGGACATGCTTTATTAACGTTTGTAAATTTCATGCACATCCTCTACTTTCCGTTATTTTTCTTAGCCATCACGACGTTGGACAGCCAATCTGGATAATACACTTCCCGTATGAATCTGATGTCCAGAAGTTTCTTTACCTTTTTTCGGATAGCCACCAAATTTTCCACTGAATAATTTCTCATCTTTTGCAGAACGGGTTTATGATTGGGATCTAGGCACAGCTTGTGGACCATTATTTCAGTCGGTATCCATGGCATGTTGCTCGGTACCCAAACAAAGACATTCAAATTTTTTCGTAAGAAGCAGATGAGTTGGTCTCAGAAAGGTTGAGGTAGTAAACTTCCTATCAGGATGATTTTTCCAAGATCTTTGGGATCCAAAGGGACTCAGTCGATTGCGTTTTCAAACTCGGCCTGCTACAATGTTATTTCGTCGCGGAAGTCCAAGTCTTTAATGGGCTGAGGAAGAGACGTTTGCGTGGCTTGGGACAGATAGCATGTCCGTCCGACAACTTGATCTCCGAGAACCTTCCCAATCCCGTACAGTATGGGAAACTTCATTTTCAGATGTGAGATTGAGATTACGGCTCCGGAGGCAGCTAGATAAGGACGTTCGAGGATAGCATTGTAGGCCAACGGGAGGTCCACTACCAAGAAGAAAAAGGTCTTGATTGCTATCCTTGAATAAGTCCCTAATGTGATCTCAAGC
>JAOVVI020010953.1:0-12852 GCA_028571085.2 Nepenthes alata
GTGTTGGCTCCCTTGGAGTTGTTCTGTAAGATCATGCACTGATGGCAGCTCGTCAACTCACGAGCCCCCTAGCATGCTCCAATTTCGTCTTTAGTCCATGTAATATTGTGTAGTTTGTGACCTCCACCTGACTGTTGCATTGTAGGCACATGCCTGATGTATGCACTAGCCTTATCTTTTGGTTGGTACAATACTTGGTGAACCTTTTTTCGGAGAACTGAGTCCCATTATCAGCCACAATGCACTTTGGGATCTCAAACCGACACACAATGCTCTGCCTGACGAAATCTGTCGCGTTCCGCTCGGTTATGCGAGCTAATGGCATGGCCTCAACCCACTTCGTGAAGTAGTTAATTTTGATGATTAAGAACTTTCTTTGTCCGGATACTATCGGTAATGGTCCAAGTATGTATAGTCCTCATTGCGCGAAGGGTCAGGGTGATTGCAGAACTCTGAGTTCCTTATGCGGCTGGAGAGTAAGGTTTCCGTGGACTTGACAATTCTCGTATTTTCGTACGAAGTCTATGGTGTCGTATTTCATGGTTGGCCAGTAGTATCCTTACCTCATTAACTTGAATGCAAGGTTCTTGCCCTCAATGTGGAATCTAATCATCCCGATGTGCACCTCTTTGAGGGCTTAATCAGCCTCTTTTGGAATGAGGCACCTCAGGTAGGGGGTAGAGAATTCTCGGTGATATAGTCGACCGTCCATGATAGCGTACTACCCTGCCGTCTTATTTACCTTCTTGATTTCTTCTGCATCTTTAGGCAATATCCCATCAGATAAGTACCTTAGGTAAGGGGTCATCAAGTTGTTGACCTCGGTTACCCGCATACTTCTGTCTCGGAAACATCCACGCTGGGTTTGTTGAGGACCTCATGCATTCCTTGGGCGTATTGCTCTAGGTTTCTCAAGGTTGCAACCTTTGCGGGCTGGTCAGCCTTCACATTTTCGTCTTGTGGGATGTGGAGTATTTTCACCTTCTCAAAGGCTGACATGAGCTTTCGGACCTTTGAGATGTACTTGGATAGTTGTGGGCTATTAGTTTCAAATTTTTGCAGATTTGATTGATGACCAACTCGGAGTCACTATAAACAAGCAGGTCCTTGGTTGAGCACTCCTTCGCTAACCGTTGTCCTGCAAGTAAGGCATCGTACTCCGCAACGTTGTTAGTCCCTGAAAACTCGAGGACCATCGAGTATCTTATCTCTGATCTCTCAGGCGTCTTTAGCATAACGCCAGCTCCACAACCATCTTTTATTAATGAGTCGTCCACGTGCAGGGTCTAAATCTCTAGGCTGTGTAATTTTTTAGCATCACAAATGCCCAAGGAGTCCTGAGTTGTTACTGTGGTTTCTAGAATAAAGTTCGCCAGGGCTTGTCCTTCTAAGGCAGGTCTTAGACCAAACTTTATGTCAAACTCACCCAACTCAATGGCCCACTTAACCAACCGTTTTGACATTTTTGGCTTCTACAGAATCGCTTTCAAGGGTTGGTCAGTTAGGATTACTACTTTGTGGGCCTGAAAGTATGGCCTCAACTTTTGAGCGGAATATACGAGCCCCAGAGCCATCTTTTCTGCATGAGAATACCTTGTTTCAGCATCATCTAAGATCTTGCTGATGTAATATACAGGCTGCTGCCTGCCGTTCTACTAACTGATCAAGGCTGAACTCAAGGCTTCGTTTGAAACCGAAAGGTATAAGTATAACTCCTCGCCTATTTGTGGAGAAGTCAACAGGGGAGGACTTGATAGGGACTGCTTGAGTCCTCCGAAGGTTTCTTTGCAGTCAGTCGTCCATTAGAAGCCGTTAGTTTTTGTCCTTCTTAGGGCCTTGAAAATGGCAAGTACTTCTTAGCCAACTTGGCCATGAAGTGTGACAACGCTGCCAATCTCCCAGTAAGAATTTGAAATTCTTTCACGATTCAAGGGGATTTCATGTTAAGGATGGTATTGATATTTTCTGGATTTGCTTCAATCCCTTGGCGTGAAATAATGTAGCCCAAGCTTTTTCGAAATGTCACCTCATTACATTTCGCTAGATTGAGTTTCATCTGGTACATTCCTAGGACATTGAAGGTCTCATCTAGGTCTCAGATGTGGTGGTTGGTTACTTTGCTCTTGATGAGCATCTCGTCCACATAAACCACTACATTCCTTCCAATCTGGAACTCGAATATTTCATTCACGAGTCTTTAATAAGTAGCGCTAGCATTCTTGAGTCCGAAAGGTATGACTTTATAATAGTAGGTCCCTTTGTCGGTCATGAATGACGTGTGCTCATTGTCTTCGGGACTCATCCTTATTTGATTGTCACCCGAGTATGCATCCAGGAAGCTTAATTGCTCATGGCCGGACGTCGAATCTAAAAATGAATCAATCCTCGAGAGCGGGAAGCTATCCTTTGGGCACGCCTTATTAACATCTGTGAAGTCCACGTACATCCTTTACTTTTCGTTATTCTTTTTGACCATTACAATATTGAACAGCAAATTTGGATAGTGTACTTCTCTCATGAATCTCACGTCTAGGAGCTTCTTTACCTCCTCCCGTATTGTCACCAACTTTTTCACTGAATAGTTCATTCTCTTCTGTCTAACGGGCTTATGACTGGGATTTAGGCCCAATTTATGGACCATTATTTTAGTCGTTATCCCTGACATGTCACTCGGAGTTCAAGCAAAAATGTCAAAGTTCTTCTATAGGAAGCTGATAAACTGACCCCGGAAAGTTTGAGGTGGAGAGCTTCCTATCTGGACGGCATTTTCTGGATCTCTGGGATTCAGAAGGACTCGGTCAATGGCTTCTCCAGGGTCGACCTGTTGCAATATCATCTCATCACGGAAGTCGAAGTCTTCGATGGGTTGAGGAAGTGGCGTCTGGATGATTTGGGATAGGTAGCACGTCCGACCGGTAGCCTGATCCCCGAGGACCTTCCCAATTTCGTGTGGTGTTGGGACCTTCATCTTCAAATGTGGGATTGAGGTCACGACTCCGAAGGTGGCCAGGCAAGGGTGTCCAAGGATTGCGTTGTAGATCAATGGTAGGTCTACTACCAGGAAGGAAAGGGTCTCTGACGATATCCTCGGATGGGTCCCTAATGTGACCTCAAGTTGGACGACTCCCTGCACTGGCACTTGTTTGTTGTACAACCCATAGAGGGGTCCATTGGTTACCATCATTTGGCTTCTTTTGAGCCATAATTTAAAGAAAGTATCGAGATAGAAAATATTGTGTGAGTTTTTATTATCAATAAATACTTGTTTCATCTGGTAGTTTAAGCTACCGTTAGAAACGAGTATAGTTACAACCACAGGGTTAGAATAGGGGGACATTACATGGGTCATATATTCATAACAAAAACTAATGACCTCATCTCTAGATTATACCATAAATTTCTTATTCTTTGCCTCTGGATCTTCCCGAGCACTGCCACTACCCGGGCAGGTGGATATCATGTTGACCACTTTCGCGGCCACTCTATCTCTTAACTGGTCAGCCTCTCCTGCTTCTACTATTTCAAACGATTGTCCGGGTCCTTGTAGGAAGTGATTGAGGTAACCTCTCTTAATGAGCTCCTCAATCTCCTTCTGCAGCATCCGGTATCCTCGATACCATGGCCTCTGCAACAGTGGTAGTGGCAGTACTTGGATTAGTCACCAGCTTTCGGGTTCTTCAGCGCCTTGGGCCACTTCAAAATCTTTTCATCCTGAATCTGTATCAGGATATTAGTACGCGAGTCGTTCAATGGAGTAAGGTTTATGGGCCTATATTCCCCTATGAACGTTCTGTCTGGACTTCAGGAGCTTCTTGGGCGCTCGGGATCCTTGTCGGTCTTCGTGTCTTCTCTTTCCCTCCATTGCCCTTGGAGGGATGCTCTCTGTTTGAACGGATCTCTTCGTATCATTCGCTTCTTTGACCATAATATAAGCTCTTGCTATACTCTTGGCCTCCCTGAACGTCTGCGGGCCCTTGTGCACGAGGTGTTTGAAGAATCTACCTCCCTCTAGTGCAGACAGGAAAGCGGTTAGCTTAACCCCATCAGTCAGATTCAGGATCTGCCTGGCCTCGGATATGAAGCCGGATAGAAAGCTCTTCAGGCTCTTCCTACTCCCTTGCTTTACATGAGTAAGGTGTCATGGTTGCTTCTCGATCCTTCGACTGTAAGCGAATTGGGAGAGGGAGGCTTCTGCGAAATCGTTGAATGATTGGATGGAGTCCACAGGTCGCCCATAGAATCAGATCGTCGCATCTCTATTGTGTGTCAAGGGGAAGCATTGGTGCATCATCGTCTCATCCAAGCCTTGAAGGCTCACATGCTCACAGAAGTAATCAAAGTGGTTAATTGGATCTGCACTTCCATCGTAGACGTCAAGGTTTGGCATTTTGAACCTTAGGGGAAGCGGCCTTGTCCTAATCTCCGTTGTGAACGGAGATCTACGGAGGTCAGCAGCTCTTCCCTCAGTATTGCCAAAGACTCGGCGAAACACCTTCTCGAGCTTCCCCTCCACTTGAGGTGAAGCCGTCATTTTCTTCTCATTGAGATAATTCCTCAACTCGTAGGGGACTTGCGCAGCTTGCCGGCCTGGATGGCTCCCAATCCTCGATGGGACCTCTTTTCGAGGCATTGCACCCTGAACAACATTCTTCTGGTTGCCGCAGACAGTGAGGGTTTTGCCTCTCTGGGCTCTACCGCTCGAGGCAACATGTGTCCCATTGTCCTTGTGTTGAGCGACTTGTTTTGAGGGGTGTTTCTTGCCCTTCCCCTTTCTCTGGGATGTTGCAATTTGGGAGGCCTTAGCGGGTGCCTCCTTCAGCTGCGCGTCCATCTTCGACCAAATGTTCTGGATGGCCTAAGACACGTGGTCCATCCTCAAGGCCAACGCCTGCACATATGGATCAGGGTGATCCTCTATCCTCATGCAGGGAGCACGGCCGTTACCACACGTGCCCACTTCTTTTACAGGTGCGCTAGTCTGTCCTCTTGTGTTCACCGTTTCTCCTCTTTTTTTTCTTGAAAAACATGTTGAGCTGACTTTTCATAACGTTTCTCACAAACGGCACCAATTGTTGCATCCTCGGATCCTTGTTCTGATTGGGACAAGAATCCGACAGCAACACCAAGTAGTAAGTGTGCAAAAAGGGAAGAGAGAGAGTGGCACGTGGAATTTCACGTGGAAACCCTTCTATTTAAATGAGAAGAAAAACTACGGGACTTTAGTCTGAGAATTGGTTTCACTATAGTGTGTGCGATTACAAAGGGTAGAGGACTTAAATGTATGGAAACTCTAAGGAGTCGCTCTTACAATGCAAGTCTTCACTTCCTCTTTCTCTATAGTGCAGATTGGCTCATTTGCTTTCTCTCTTGATGTGCTTTTACAAGAGTTCAGAATCTTAAATTTTGGATCCCTTGGTAGGTATAAAGTGAATGTTTATATAGTGGGCGAAACCATTTGCATGGAGCAACCACACGGTGCTGGCGTGTGCAAAAAGTCCTGCTACAAACTCTGTAAATTCATTCTGCCGTGTCAGGGAGATTGCGTGCATGCGGACTGACTCTGTGAGATGTCATGTCACACATGCGCTGGAAGCCATCATTCTCTGTATAAGTTGCGTGTTACAGGGTGTGTGTGCCTTTAGTGACGTTACCAATGAGTTGGTTTCCTCGTCCGCTACTGGCCCCTATCTACGATGTGTCCGCGGGTCTTTGGGCCTCTTGGGCTTTCTCTGCCATGTTGACCTCTTAGGCCGTGTGGGCTTCTTGAGCCATTCAAGGATATGTACCTATTTTATGTAAACGGGCTTTATGTTTGGGTCTCAGATGGATCTACTACCCATCAAAATTATTATTTAAAATTATAATTGTCACTTTTTATATTTTATAAAAAATAAAAAATATAAAAGTAAAAAAATTAAATCTCCCCTACTTGTTGAATTAAGTTGAACAAGCAGAAAAATTCATCACCGCCTCTGGCACAAAAGTAAAACTATGTAACATTACGAAAACTAAATAAAATTATAAATGATGTGTCTAAAAAATTTAGATTGTTGTAAGAATCTCGCCTTGTCACGCCTGATCATCCAAACTAAAGTAGGTCCGACCTTTGTAAATCAAAATTTGAATCCTACGTACCAAAATAAAATAAATAAGAGATAAAAAGTATATGAGATTGGCTTTCTAATATATTTTATGATATTTAAGTCAGAAATCTTTTCACTTGAATGAGAAAGATGTAAGAAAATGAATAGGAGAATATAGATTAAATGGGGATGAGTATTTATTTTGATGGTAATGCTCCATTTGGTACATTCATTTGGTTGAGTGATTTTAGAGTATACACTCGTCGGGATGATTATCTTTTAATTTTATACACTCAGGTAATTGAGTGTCTTTTTATTTCATGTAATTATTGTTTGGAATAGTTTTTGTCTCATTTCTCTTCGAGAGAAAATTTATTTATAATGTGAAGCGTCGTTTGGTTGATAGATCCCAAAATTAATATGTTGGTATGGTACCTTTTTGGTGGTAAGAGGCATTACTTGTTTATATAACGTTCTTTCATTCAATAATTGGATCGTTTAACTTTTATTATTGGCATTGGTAGAGTTGCTGCCTAAAGCAATTCATGAAGTGCTCAATTGATGATCTTTTAATGTATGATGATTATTTCTTAATTCAACAATTACCCCATTTACCTTATGATCTCCGAAGCAATTTTTATTAGGCCGTCGTCGTCTGAGCTTCTTACTTGTCTGTGTACTAGATTTGGGCCTGCCCAATTCTGACCATAATCATCAATTAAATATATTTTATTATTTGAAAAAAATTACTTTAAAAACTATACTAAATTATAAATATTCTTAATTCTAAATAGGATTTTATAATTTTTCTCTTAAAATCGATAAAAATATATAAAATCATAAAAATCATCAACAAATTTTATAAAATGCATGAGTAATATTTCGTATATTTTAGATGTTTACGACAGAAAAAGCAAATAAAATATCATTCCGTATATTTTACAATATTATTCACGTGTTTTCACTTCTGTGTAACCAAACCTAACACAGGATTAACGTCGTTTGTCCAATCAATTGGCTCCGTACTCCATCGTTTTCGTACTCATGGCCCCCAGGCTTTCCCCTTTTTTATATAATGGCCTCGCTTCGCCTTCTCACTAAATCTCAGTTGATTATCTTCATCGCTCTATTGTCCATAGCCCGAGCCCGAGAGAGATGAGAACGAGGAGAGGATTTTGCTCTCCGAAGGTGAAAGTGAGGGTGATGACAAGTCCAGAGAAGGCCAGTGGAGGAGTGAATAAGAGGGAAAGGGATAAGTCTGAGGAGTCCGCCGATCGCCGGAAGAGGAATAAAATGCCGTCGTACGTCGCCGGAGGCGGAGAAAGAGGGAGTGACTTCTTTAATGCTTTGCCTGATGATCTCGTTATTTCTATCCTCTGCAAGCTTAGTTTCTCCGCTTCTTCTCCGGCGGATTTCATCAACGTTCTTATCACGTATGTCTACCTAATTCATTATCTCCCTCTAGATTTGGTGGATTTAACTGTTTCCAGACGGATTGATTTGGGGCAGTTGCAAGATGGATTTGGATTTTTATCTTTCCACCTCATGCAACCTTTCCTCTATTGCTGCATCTTTCAGATTCTTCGGAAACTGAAATATCACACTGCTTGTTTTTGTCTTTTTGAGGAAGCATAGGTTTTCGATTTGGATCAGATTAAAAAAGGGATTTTGACTGAAAATCTCACCCCGTTAATTTCTTGTATGAAGCAGATGCAAAAGACTGAATGGATTAGGTCTTAATTCAACTGTATTATCAATGGCTTCGCCGAAAGCATTTGCCGTTAAGCCCAAGAACTGGTCCGAGTCAGCTCACCGGTTCTTGAAACAGTGTGCCGATGCCGGGAATGTCGAGGCTTCTTACACCCTGGGCATGGTTAGTGAATATCAGTCATCCAGAGCTCACTAAATTATGTCGAAACATTCAATATGCTTTTGTTCATTTTGACATATGGAAAATCAACGCATTTGTTTCAAATGGTTTTACTTTACAGATCCGCTTTTATTGCTTGCATGATCGGGGAAGTGGAGCCTCGTTAATGGCGAAAGCGGCGATTAAGTCGCACGCGCAGGCTCTGTACTCCCTAGCCGTAATCCAGTTCAACGGCAGCGGCGGATCCAAAAACGAAAAGGACCTCGGAGCCGGCGTGGCTCTGTGCGCGCGAGCCGCTTTCCTTGGTCACATCGACGCTCTCCGGGAGCTTGGCCACTGCCTTCAGGACGGCTATGGCGTCCGTCAAAACGTCGCAGGTGGGCGCCGCTTCCTCATCCAAGCCAACGCTCGCGAGCTAGCCGCCGTCATCTCCCGCAACCCGGCTGCCCTGACTAGCGCCGCGCGCTCCTGGCTCAGCTGGAATCCTCTGCTCCCTCACCACCACCGCCAGGTGTCGACTTCCGGGTGTCCCTTGCTCAGCGACTTTGGCTTCAACGTTCCGGCTCAGGAGTCCCACCCGGCCAGCCGATTCCTAGCCGAATGGTTTGCCGCTCCGGGAGGATCACTCGTTCCGGGCTTGAGAATATGCTCGCACGCGGTCTGTGGTAGGCCCGAAACGCGACGACATGAGTTTCGGAGGTGTTCCGTTTGTGGGGCGGTGAATTATTGCTCACGTGCATGTCAGGCCCTCGACTGGAAGTTCCGGCACAAAGCCGAATGCGCGCCGCTTCGCCGGTGGCTTCAGCACGATGGGGCCGTCGACGACGGCGAGCAAGATTTCGGGCTCGACGGTTCCTCCGACGGCGTTGGGCAAAGTTAAGATAATCCTGGAGACATCGATTTTGCTGTCCGTGACGGTAACGGCCACAAATTTTCCAGGGCAACTGACTTACAAAAAAAAAAAAAAGGGGAGAGAGAGAGAGAGAAGATATTTAGGGCATTTTTGTTCAATAAAGTTTAATTTAAATACATAAAAGGAAAAAAAAATAGAAAAAAGATATTTACTTTATGTACCTATAATTTAATTTTTTTATATATAAAATTTAATCACGGCGTGGGAAAAGGAAATGGAGTTGAGGTGTTAGGCCGAAAGGAAATTAGACTAATGAAATATGGAACCTAAGTTTAGTGGGATGCGATGAATTACCAGACAACAATTGCTTAAATGAAAAACAGCGCTTAGCTTTGAGAGCAAGAGAAGCAAAATTCGCATTCCCAGCTTAACGGTCGCTACAACTGGAAGTTGTGGATTTGCGGTCACCTTCCCGTCAAAGTGCGAGTTTATTTTTTAAACTTAGATCCGTTAGACATGTTAATTATTTTTGTTGGTTTTACAAATTTATTATTATATTAGCCAATCAGATTAACTTTTTTTAAGGCCAGGCGCAACAATCAATGATAAATTTACTGATTGTACGAAGGCGGGCAAGCAGGCATCCTACGGAAATTATTATCCTCTCTCACTTTTTGTTGCCTTTTTTATTGGGCGGTCAAAAGGGGAAGGTGATTAATTGCTGTGGGTTATTTATTTTGTTTAAATTTTACTCTACAAATTATTCAAAAATCACTAAAATTATCTATAATTAATTCTGGATTATTTAAAAGTTTTGGCAATTTCTTTTGAAAAACCCACCTCATTTTCGTTTTTATTGGTAGTTATAAATTGTAAATTGAAGATTTTTAAAAATGGAAGAAACACCTTTTTTGGAAGGATAGCGCAGAGACTTAGGCTAGGTATAAACTATCAAAAATATATTGTTGGCATTTTTAAATTTCTTTATTTTAATATCAACTTTTATTTTAAATTTTTGTTTACAAAAATTCTCTCATATGTATAAAACATATCTAAATTTATCACTTGCCTGGTACAAACATATAAATTACTGTTTTTTTTAGGTTTCGATAAAAAATAAAAATATAAATGTCTAGAAACAGCACATTCGTAGTAATATTAATGCATCTTACGTGTCCGTCATGTCTTACATTGTTTGAAGTAGATGAGATCCTCCTTTATATTTTCAATGAGTTCATAGTTTAGATTATTAAATTATGATCACTTTAATTATTATTGTTATTATTAATTTTTTTTATAATTGATTAGGGTGGTCTGGCCCACAAAAGATTTTGAAAAGGGTGGCTTACAATCACAACTGGTGCAGCACATAATTTACGCAGACCCTATGGACTTTTAGAGCCGTGCTGTGGCCCTCTCTCTCTTACTTAAGTTTTTTAATATTCATATAGCATAATTGATTTTAAGTAGTTAAATCCAAGACTGTTACTTTTATATAATCATACTTAATTATTGTCATAAAATCCTAGTTTGTGTTAAGCCTTGACAGACTAAAACAATGGCACATAGGTGGACTACAACGAGACGGGAGGCCCTTTGCAGCACAGCTTCGGCCGTTTCGATCAAATGTGATAGTTGAATATTTTTTTTTTAATTTATAAACAAAAAAAATTTGCATGATCCTTGGCCGCTTGATTTGATCATAACGGTCAAGACCGTGCAGCGTAGGGCCCCTTGGCATGTATTATAGCTATTCTGCAATCATTGTGTTATACAAAGTCTGTGAGGATTCTCTAATAATATATAAATATTTAAAATTTTTATTATCATATTTTTATTAAATCTTTATATGAAAATGTAAAATGACATATCAAATCATTATCTTATAAAAATAACCTAAACAATTAATCTATCAATTCGTTTTTTCTTGAAGAACCAAGAATGATTTATTTATCTTCTTCTTCTCCCCCCCCCCTCAAACTGTGCTTGATACGGTGACTTTTATCAAATGAGAGAATTATTCTCAAATTATTAGAATGGATATAATTTTTTATTAAATGTTATGTCTTAAATATATATGTCTATCAAAAAATAAAACTTCTCTATCTAATTAATAAATAATTAATAAGAACAAATTAATATATCTAATTGTGGCTTTTATTAACTCAATAAATAAATAAAATATGTGCGACCTCATATGTCGCATTTCTTACATTCTCCTACTCAACTCAAATGATCATAATATATTTATTAAAATAGTTAATATAAACATGAAGTGCACCATATTTCAATTATTAATAATTCAGATAATATAATATTATGATCCAACAATCAATAAATATAAGTTATAATGACTCTATATGATTTCCAAATATAGTTCATTTTATGTACTGTAATATTTATAAATCATATAGCCAAAATATTAAATGAGAAGTATTCATTATATCAAACTATAATATCATTATCAAAGACAATTTCTATTGTCAATATTTCTTAACTTTAATTTTAAATAATACACAAAATAGAAAATATGTCAGAAATGCATAGTCATGGAGATCTCTAATATCAAAAGTAGCAAAATAAAATATCATCTATAACTATGTTATAGGTAATAGCAAACTCTTTACTATAAACTAACTCCCAAAATTAACAATGATAGGTTATAAATCAATATATAGAATTAAAATATAAATTAACTCTCATTGTTCTTTAAATTTATACACTTAATAACAAGATATGCACTAAAAATTGAAGGATAGTGGGAAGTCTCGTAATTTTATGGGTCGACCCAAAATTTATCCTACCAGTAAATGAGCCCAGAAAGTAGAAGCCCAATAAGATTTCGTAAAATTCAAAACCCAGTAGGCGCAATGGCAAGCCCAATCAACAACCCAGCCTAGAGATGGCCCAATGACACCAGCCCAATGGGCGAACCCATATGCTGTTGCTAATACATGGTTCGTAGTGGTCATAAAATCAGTATTACCAGACAATTACCGCCAGTTTGCCGCAACACCCTGCGAACATGAGGCCAGCACTTACCAAAATTATATAGGCAGCTCAGTAAATATTCTGCCTAAGATCACGCACCCCCTAAAATAGCAGTCACAATTCAACAAATCTTCTCCAAAAATACATTTATCATGCAATGATCCTAACAATCACCATAACAAAGGAAAGAACGTTGACAAACATTCGTGGTTGCATACCAAGTACTTACGATTGTTGGGATAGCTCAATGGATCGATGCTGGCAACTGTCGTCAACCTAAACCGACTCCAACACTATAAATGCCCCTTCATCTCCATGGGTAAGGGGATCTTCGGCGAGGTAAAAACAAAAAAGAAAAAGAGAAGAAAGAGAGAAAAGAAGAAGCTCACAAATAGAAAACTCGGAAGGCATGCCCACTCCCTTCTCATCTTCTGTGAGGCCTCATTCTCCTACTTCGGCCAATGGTTGTACAGGTCTCCCGCTAGTTCTAAGTCCTCACGCAGAAAAGCTGGTAAAAGCGACTCGTAGAGTATGGTATAGAGAGCCCCTCTATTTATAACCAGGTAGGAGACCGATGAGAGTCTCTCTCCGCATCATCAGTGCCCAAGAATCTTTTTCTCCTCCGATTTGCCACCTGCTCACAAGTACATCCTTAGCTAACCACTCCTCGATGAGTAGAGAACTCTCTCCTTCTAATAAGTAGCTCTTCTTTCGAGCATACTCTCGAAGCCCAATCTTCAATTTTAAGCTGCTCCCTAGCCGAGCGTATCGTCGGAACCCAATCCTCCGTCACTAAGTTGTTCTTTTGCCAAACATACCACCAAAGTCTAGTCCTTCATCACTAAGTTGCTCCCCTACCGGGCAGACCGTCGGAGCTCTATTCTCCATCTCCTAAAGCCATTCTCCAACCGAGACCACTCAAACACTCAATCTACTATTATATACATACATGCATCATTCATTTATTAATCCCATTTTTCTATTCATTTGAAAATAAAGTTTAATTTGAGTGTCGAAAAATATAACGGTAAGTGGGTTTCCTCCATCATTTAATT
>JAOVVI020010954.1:0-12852 GCA_028571085.2 Nepenthes alata
GTTTGCATATTTAACGGTATATTATAATTTTAAAGTAAAATTTATTTAAAACTCACATTTAATTATCTGTATTATATTTATATATTATTTAAGAATTGTCTTCTTGTATAGATATATAAAAATATTTTCTACATGTTTGAACTTTATAAATATTAATTTTAAATTATTATCTGTTATCGTTTATACTAAAAGCATACTATATATTTTAATTATGTGATACATACTTATTAAATATGCAAAAAAAATTATAAATTTCTGCTACATGATTTACTATCCAAATTTTACATTATAGATTTATTATGATGATAAAAATGTATATGACATTATGAAGAAGAAAAAGAAAGGGATTCTATAACTCTATTAAGTATAAATTATTCTCTAAAAGAGTGAGAATTAAAAACAAAGAAATAAAGTGTAGAGTTTTTCTTAAGTTAAGAAATTAAGAAATTATACTGATGAATCATTCAGAGGATAATATTTTTTAACATGTCTTAGAATATTATAATACTAAATCGAGGAGTACCCCATTGTAACCTCAGGGAATATAAAAGCGGATGTTTGGCCTCATCTACCGGGTTATAGGTAATACTGCTCATGTTCTGGTGTTAAATAGGATACGATGGTCTTAGATTGTGTGAGACCATACACAATCTTTTTTTTATTATCCACTCTATTAGTTGGTAAGGCCTACTAACCTTATTTTCTAAAAATAATAAGTTTTGATGTGTTTGATGATTAAGACAGTGAAAGAATAAGATAAAAAAGAAAATATTTTATATCCATGTTTTATACTTATGTATGTATTATGACTCATATTCCTTCCGATAATATATTTTAAGTAAAATGTGCATATTATTGTTCTATGTGATGCTTTGCTGAGTAATTGGCTCACTTTCTTATTATTTTTACTAACTTTCAAATGTTTCACAGGAGAAAATGCCAGATGAAGAGGAATGAAGATTAGGAGTTTTGTTTCTCATGCATAGGAAGAAGGATTTTATTGTTCTAATTTTGATATGCTAAATATATATAAAACGTTAAAAGTATGGAATAATATATTAAATTTTGACGGTATTAGTGTAGTATTACTTCTACAGATTTTTATGGATATTATGTATGCTTTCGCAGGATATGGTAGAGTTATTTTGATTGATGATTTTTAGCAGACATCTTTCTTTAATAAGATGCGATGTCGTACTCCTATAGTACAGTGTTGGAGCCGCTAATCACGTGGTGATTGTATTGATCCTATATATATTTACATATTTTTGTGTGTGTGTATCATTAAATAATTGTGATAACAAGTTAATGACAGAAATGAGAACGTGGGATATCACAGGTGGTATCAGAGAAATATTAATATAAAGTATCGATTTTTAGGATATGATTAAAATTAATGGTGAGGTTCTGGATTTTAAAATATAGTAATTGAAAGGTAATTAAATTAAAATAAGTAAATCAAGATCGAAGGACATGGGAGGAATCGAATTGAAAAACTCAAAGATTCAGAATTGGCAAAATCAGGAACCGAAGTTATAAACCGTGAAATGTTAATCCGTGAATAAGATTTTAAGTTTTAAATTATGATAATCCTGACTTATTAAGCTAATATAATCAAAACTAGAATCCAAGGATGTGAAATATTGGGTTAGAAGGGTCAAAACGGGTCTTTCGATGACAAAAATGCGAAGCTGGCTTGTTGCAGACTTGAAACTAGCTTGCTGCAGCCTTGACACTGGCCTGACCTGCACCCGACCAGCACCCGAGGTGCCACCTAGGAGCAAAAAATAGAATTCCTGCGCCCTATGAGCGCTCAAGGCACGGCCTAGGTAGGAAAAATAGAGCATGCTCACCTGAGGAGCACCCAATGGGCGCTTAAGTGTGTCCCTTTAGGTCTCTTGACGCTCGATGAGCACTCGAGCACCGATACACGTATAAAAATGCGCTTGGATTCAATGGTCATTTTAACGCGGAGAAAAGAGAGAGGAGAGGGATAGAATGTGTAGAGAAGAGAGGGAAGGAGGAAATGGGGGCTCTCCGATTCGATTCCAACTTCGAGCTAATTTAAAAAATCGTAGATCGAGTCGAAGTTAGTACATCCATATCCTTTTCTTCTATTCCTTTCGATTTTTGTTCGATCCCCTTCGGGTACTATTATTCTGATACTCGACTCATACTTGAATTTATGATGCTCATTACTTGATTATGTATATATATGAATTCCATATCCGTATTTGTGGATTTCGATCGATTTTCCCACTAAAACCTTAGTCCCGCTCCCGAGCGGTTTTGGCCTCCTTTTTTGGGGCTTTTACATGAATTAGGTCTAGAATATCATTATCCATATCCTATATAAATTAATTTATCGATTGGATACCTGATTTGGTAGATTTATATGAATTTTCATTCGTAAAACCCTAGACCCGTGCCCGAACCTCGTTTGAGTACATATTTTGAGTTTTATGCATAAAATTGAATCGAGATTATGATTACCCATGATTTGAATTTGATAATTCACCCATTAGAAGCCCGAAATTTTGAGATTTGTTCGATATGCACAATCGGGCACATTCATGCACGATTACTATTCATCGGAGCCCAATCGGTAGATTTTGCTTAAATTTTACATTTTTTAATTGTTAATTAAGTTGCATGTATATTTGCACATATTTAATTATTGTTTTAAAATCATGTTCATTAATCAATTGTGAAGGAAATGTGATCCGGAAGCCTCTAAAGTTATAACTGCCTTTCAGGGGTAAATATATTAATGATATTCGTATATGCAAAATGAGTCATGAGAAGATTTAAATTAAAAATAAAGATAAAAATCGTACAAGTATTTAGAGAAAAATCCACAATGTGTTATGCAATAGAATTGTTCTCCCGGATGGAGATATTGTGAATGAAATATGGTGGACATTCCCTCAAAGAAATAAGAAATCATGAAACTAAAATCATGAAATTCGTTACGAAAGGTAATAACCCTTGGCATGCCACTGGTAATGTAGTAGTGACTCAAGGGTTATCCTGTCTGTGTATTGTAGCAGGTGATACTCTTGGCAAGCCTTAAGATATTACTGTGAAAAGACGAGGACTGCCTCTAGGACCCGGGGATACATGTGGTGGCATATATGATGGTCGAGTAGTTACAAACCTTAAATATAGCCGATGGTCAAGTAGCTGCAGACCTTAAATGTAGCCAATAGCCGAGTAGTTGCAGACTTAAAATGTAACCATTATGCTTTAGAATGTATAGAGTAACACATTCATTTTCTTGTTCTCCCGCACCTTTAGTTAGTAAGGTTCATTGGCTCTGATCCGCAAATATAAGTAATTATGCATAATTTATATCCCCAAAGAGAAGAAGAATAAAACGCGAGAAGTTAATTGTGTCCTAAATACATAATCGATCATGTTGTATGTTTACTCATCCTCATTATACTCGTATAGCCCCCTCCTACTTTATTTTTCTTTTATTACTTACCGTCTTGATTATATTGTACTTGTTGTGCTATTAACTCACAATTACATCTCCTTGTTTCCAATTTAGCACTGGTCTAATATGCCTGATAGGATAGTGTATAGATTCGAAGTGATCTAGGCTTGGACATGGAAGATCATGTTGATAACTTAGAACTTGTAGTTTTATTTATGTCATGAAAAATTCTATATATATTTATATTTCTTTCGGTATCTTAATGTTTACTGTGCATAAGGTTGTTGATCAGATAATTTAGTTTCTACTGTCGTTTGGATTTATTCATACTTTCGCAAGTTATTATAATTTATAACAAGTACCTAGTGGTATCTCTCTTAGCCACATTGCGCCTAGATATACAGCATTGGAGCCACAAATAATATGTGGCAATTGAATCCTGTGGGATTTTGTGTGTTGTTGACTTTATGATGTCGGATGTTGGGTTATTTGAAGGTTTATTATTTTCTACAGGAGATTGTACATGTTTTTATATTGGCGGATGTCCATATTACAAACGGTACTCTACCAAATTTTTGACAGAAAAAATATGATCAATCACAGTTGGTAGTAGAGAAAAGAGGTGTCGTATGTTTAAATTAAATTGTGTGTGAAAGTTTAGAATAAATTAAGATTGATCAAATAAGTTGACGTAGGTGTAGGACAAATTAAGTTAGATTAGATAGTTCTAATTATCCTGATTAGTTAACTTAGGCTTGAACTATGTTAGAGATAGAAAGAAAACGAGTTTGACTATCTAACTTATAAGGTCATCGTTAGTGTCTGAAGCGTGACCTAACCTATATTGTGTTTCCTTCAGATAGGGTATAAGTAATCGTAATGGCTCCTAGACAAGGGTTTGCTCGTGGTAGTGGTCGACCATAAGGTCGGGAGGAGCAGTAGGGAGGCATCTTGAGGTTTTAATTTGATTAGTTCCGACTTAGTGCTTGAATTGATTGGTATTGATTCAAGACCTAGGTTAATTGGTTTTGCTTTGAAGTTTAGGCTTGATCGGCTCTGGATTGAAATCCTCAGGGTAGTAATTTGCTAATAATGGATGTTTGAGTAAAATGATCAAGTATGATGGATTGGGTGAATCGATGGCTTGAAAATAGGATAACTTTGAGTCAATTCTAGTATAAAAAGTCCTGGGATATCAACTTATAATCAACTTAGTGATGCTTCAATACCTAAACTTTTGGGTGACTCGGATCCCATAGGGGTTGGGATATGAGTCCTAAGAATTGAGGTGGCGGAAATGGTGACCCAATGTTCGGAAGAGGATAAGACAGTATTGCCCCATAAAAGATATGAGGTGAATTCAACCTCGGTAGTCGATGTGAAAACGATCATTGGTCTCGAGGATAAAAAGATATTGTCAGATATGTTCATGGATACTTTATGGATGAATGTCTTGTTTCGGTGAGATTTTTTGGAGCATGTCTCAATTATGGATAGTTCGACCGCATGATTAGGGATTGCCCTTATCCCAAGTGTTGGATGATTAAGGAGCCCAATACTGTGAATCAAAGCTTGGCGATGATGGCACAAAGTATAGGTGTGTTGTCCATCGTGGTAGGAGATAAGGTTTTTGAATCTTTATATTTTGGTATATGTATTATTTTGGGATCCAAAATCTATGATTTATTGGTATTTCCTAAGTTTATTCATTTATTTTGAAATCATAGACTTGTGCTAGTTGCATTGAGATTAGTGATATTTTCTTGGGACGGTAAATATGGTTGGTGGGGATAAACTGATTGCCTTGTGGTGCTAAGGCTCGTTATGACCTTGAGGATGTCATGATTGGTGAATTGCCATTCTAGCTCAAATTGTGGCGATGGGACATGATACTTGCCATCCGGTTATGAAATTTTGAATTTGAAGCATAGATGATGGAGTGGCGACAAGATAGTATCGTTTTGTCTACAAGTTGCTTAATGAACATAAGTGCCAAGTTTAGTTAGCGTGCAAGACCACACTTGGGAGTTATTTTGTGGTCACTAGGGGATCGGGCTATGTAAGTATTTGAGGGTGTTTCTTAGAGGAATGTATTAACCAAATTATCTCTTGATTGTTAAATTGATGGTTGCTGTGGAGTTATGCCAAGATTGGCACTAATTTTGAGGACTCTGCATAGAACCAATGAAGTATTGACTAAGTGTTTTTCCATGAGGTGTTTCAGTGCATTTGGGATGGCGTCATTGATGAATTCCTAGAATTGAAAGTGTGTGTGAGCCCCACTTGAAGATCATGTCATGGATTAGGAAAGACGGTTAGCCGTGTGCTCAAGTATGGAAGGAATAAGGAGAAGCGTTATGTTGGGCATGTGATTTTTTCGATAGTAAGAATACGATTCCTTAGAATTTGGAGTGATGGCTAATTAGGGAAAAGATTGATTGAGGTATTGAAGGTGTATGGTTTTCTTGGGTCTAGTTAAACCAGGAAGAGTAATCCGATAAGTATTTCTCAAGGATTGCAGCGCCGTGAGGCGTTCCGTTCGAGACAATCAGTATCTGTCGGAATGGGTCATGCGAGAGCAGTGTTCGAGGGATCAAGGATTAGTTGTCAACCTTGTTATTTGGGTTGACCTCTGACGGGTCTAGTAAGTGACGGTAGAATGTGATTCTTTTGAAGAAGTTCTAAGATTGTGTTTCTTGTGACCTGTATGGGTAGTTCGTCTTGGTTATGAGGGTAGAAAAGTCTTTGATCGGAATTATCCACCCATAGTTTGGGGTCGGCCATTGAGGTCCTTGCTCTGGAGATTTGTAGGGTTGCCTATAGAATAGTTATTATCTAACGATCCTAAAGGATCGAGAGGTTGTCTAATAGGAAGAGATGACCATACGACCGTGCAAACGGGTTAATCTACTTAAGGATTATGATGTGTATTTCGGTATCCCTCAAGGAAGGTGAACATTATTACTAATAATCGGACGCTGGAAATTTTTGGTTGGGGTATGTCTTGATGCTCCATAGGAGATATTTTAGGACGAATCTCGAGTGGCTCCTAATATTTAAGCAAATGGGGTGATTTGCTCTTGATTTTGGAAGGAAAAGTCGTATTGGTATTTTTGGGATTATGGAATTTTAGTCTGAGCGAACCGTCATGGTTTTATTTTGAGGTTGTTAGGATAGTCTAGCTATATCGAATTCGGATGACACAATCGGACTGAATAAATTGGCTCGTCGACATGCCAACGAGATGGTAAGTTTACTTACCATTCAAATTTTGAGGTCTCGATGGTAATCTGAGCTTATGTCGACATTTTTGGGTGATTGCTTCAATTAGATTTCCTAAATTAATTTTGATTTAAGGAATAACTTGGGCCTTGCCTTAGTTGTATCTGTAAATGTGGAATTTCTCTTAAGTTTATAGCTGTTAGGTGACGTAAGTATCCAGTGGGAATCTTTGAATATGAGTTGCAACAGAATTTTAATATCATAGTAACGATTAAACAGAGTAGCATAATAGAAACATGTGACCCTTGGCCTAGAGATATTTGAATGAGATTAAGGTCCTAAGTGGAAGATTGTTCTGGAGGCATAGGAGGTATCGAGGTGAGAGCCTATTGATTAGTTTGCGATTTTGTATTAAATCGGATGGTTAGCCGATAATTAGGCTCACCTTTGAATTTGGGTAGATTATCGTGATGTCTCCCATGTACCGATGAAGGAGGAAGTAGGATCATGATCAGGCTTAATCATTACGGGAGATTAGAGATTATCTTATAACAAGGTTTCAATCTCAATTTCAGATAAAAAGTATTAGACATTGAGGATCAGGATGATTTAAATGATTAAAATTCTCTAGGAATAGTCATCTTATCAAGATAGTGATTGGGAATTTGGAGGTGAATCCGGAAGGACCATCCCCTATTGTTAAGCGTTGAGATTCGTTAAATTTCTAAGACAAAATTTCTATAAGTGGGGAGAATTGTAAGGTATTGATTTTAAAGATATAGTTAGAATGAATGGTGAGCTTCTGGATTCTAAAATATAATAATTAGGAGGTAATTAAGTTTAAATAAATGAATCAATGTCGAAGGACATGGGAGGAATCGAATTAAGAAGCCCAAAGATTCAGAATTGGCAAAATCAGGAATTGAAATTGTAAATCGTGAAATGTTAATCAGTGAATAAGATTTCAATTTTTGAATTATGATAATCTTGACTTATTAAACTAATATAATCAAAATTAGAGTCCAAAGATGTGAAATATTGGGTTAGAAGGGTCGAAATTGGTCCTAGATGGCGAAAACGCGAAGCTAGCTTGCTGCAAGCTTGACCCGGGCCTGACCCGTGCCCAACCAGCACCCGAGGTGCCGCTTGGGCACAAAAAATAGAATTCCCATGCTCGATGAACCTCCGGAAGCATAAATCTCTATCTGTATTATACATTTCTTACAAAATCCATACACATAAATCCATATACAAAAAGTCTGGCAATTACATCCAAAAATTTCCTTCCAAGATTTCCAAAGGCTTCGGGACTTCCAAGTTAGTAGGCTACTTTAACTATTTCTTTTCGTCCGATACGAGCTCTGCTGTCTCATCTGGATGGAAAAAATAATAAAATAGTGAGTTAAAACCCAACAAGGTACATGCATACGTGCTGTAAATCAATTATGCATAACTATTATGCAGATATATCATAATATAAAATATACAAAAGATGAGCAGTGCACGGAAAGCAAATAATGTATGACTAGACAGTAATTAAACCTTGAAAATCACAAATCAGTATAATTGTACTTCAGAAAGCAAAAATCAGTCTCAACTCCATAAGTTATAGAAATTCTTTTTTCTATCAGTAAATGACCCTACCAGTAGACCCTACTAGTGGAGGGGGTGAATAATCGATGATAAGTTGTGTACATCTCCTCACAATCCAAGGCTATAAACAGTGACAGTATTATCCCCTTCGTGGGGATCAATACCGAAATGTTGGCAAATCATCACAGAAACATCGACCAGTAATAATAAACTATCCTCTGCTTCAATGCCCTTAGAAAGGGCGGACCACGTATAACTCTATGGACGGAGTTACCCTCGATTACCGCCATAACGTTATAAGGTATGTCAGAGAATCTAACCTAACTGTACATCAGTCTTGGGTCTTAAATAGCAGTATCAGAAATATTTTCCTTCTTATTTCTTAACTGAAACCCCTTTTTAGTTTCAGAAGTCAGTAGAGTTTTACAATAACTCTTCAATAGTTTTAGAATATACAGTAAACGGTTTATATTCCTTCAGAAATTTAACAGTGTAAATCGGTGTAAACGTTTCGGTTATAAATCACATGTTAAGCATCACCACATTACTAATTAACTTTTACATGGTAAGAAATTTGGATCAAAACGGTTAAATGCCTTCAATTTTGTACTTAGGGCTTCGCCAAAGCTTTCGAACTCAAATCAAACACCAAACATGTGTTATTTCATGAAATCAACACCATAAATCCAAATATATATACTAAATCAAGCATTTTACCCAAATATCTCTAATATGTTTGAGTTAGGGTTTCACCAGGTGCTTTCGGAACCAAATCGAACACTGAATACATGCTTATTCATGAAATTGAAGTCAAATATCACAATGCGCATGAATAAACATGAAATCTAACTGAACAATCAAGGGAAACATGCTTCGTTTATTTTAAATGTGGTGTAATAAAATTTTAGAACATTTTTACCAATTCTGAAACAAGAAAAAGCGGTAAAAATAAAAAATAATGTCCGAGGTACACTTGCCTGAACCCGATCTACCGTTATTTTTACCCGGAATGAATCAGAACGAGTGATATCCCCTTTTTCTCTTCTCTTGTCCCTCTTTTTCCTTCGTGCTACTACTGCTCTACCCTTCTCTCTTTCCCCCTTCACTTTATCACAAAAACGAAATCATAACGCAGGGGTAAAAGTTGCGCCTGCACTCGAGCGCGCGACATGCGCGTGGTTGCTGCCAGGCGCTCGCTCGAGCGCGCCTGGCGCACGGTAAGCGACTGTATACTGTATTTTGTGCTCGCTACGGAACCATGGGCGACGGCAGGCGCAGCCCTACAGTTTGCTTACCTCGAGAAAATTTCCCACTTTTACTCCCAATCCTCATTTTTCAATGCGTGTTTGGCCTCTTATAGATTATCATCATTTTAATTACTCTCAAATTCTCATGATTTGGGTCTGGGACCTCACAATAGAGATTTGAAGTCGTCTAGGCTTGGATATGGAAGATCATATTGATAACTTAGAACTTGTAGTTTTATTTATGTCATGAAGAATTGTATATACATTTATATTTCCTTCAAAATCTTAATGTATATTGTACATAAGGCTATTGATCAAATAATTTAGTTTCCGCTATCGTTTGGATTTGTTTATACTTTCATAGGTCATTGTGGTTTGTAACAGGTACCTATGGTATCTCTCTTGGCCGGCGTTGTGTCTAGATATACAGCGTTAGAGCCATAAATAATATATGACAATTGGATCCTATGTATTTTTGTGTGTTGTTGACTATATGATGTCAGATGTTGGAATATTTGGATATTTATTATTTTGTATGGGTGATTATATAGGTTTTTATATTTACAAATGTTCGTATTACAGACAGTACTCTGCCAGATTTTCAGTAGAAAAATACGGTCCGTCACAATTAAGGAGATGCCTTAGGTTGAATGATCTTAATGCGGAAGCTTATGTTTGGTTTAGAATGATTTAAGTTAGAATTAGTTAGTTCTAGTTGAATCTTAGGCTGTTGAGTCCGACACCAGGTTGACTATCTGTTAAATTATTAGCTATAATGTGGTGTTCTAATTTGAGTGCTAATGTTTTGCCAATAGTATTTAAGAAATTACTGACAGAAGAAAAAAGAATACTCGCACTAGTGTACGTTTGGACCGGGAGGAAGAGTACTTGAACCTATTGGGAAGAAGGACCAATATTATAGAATCAATTGAACAGTATAATTTGGTGTCGATTCCAACTCCAGCCCCAGCAAACTCCGGAACACAACTTACGATAAATTTACTAATTAACGAGTACCTAAATTTATTGGGGATCCAAATCTGATGAAGGCAGATACATAGATTCAAAGGCTTAAAAAGGTCTTCACTGTCATTCGTTATCCTGAGAAGGACAAGGTAACCTTTACTTTTTACAAACTGGAAGGAAAAGCTAAACACTAGTGGGCAATGTAGAAAGAGGGCTATGGCAGTGCCACAAAGTGAGATTACTTAGAAAATATTCGATGCTGCGTTTATGAAGAAATATTTTCCCATGAGATTTTGGGAACAAAAAATGAATTTACACAATTTTGGAAAGAGAACCGATCGGTAGCAGAATCTGATGTAAAGTTTACAGAATTATCCCACTATACTCCTTACCTGGTTGAGAATGAAGTCAAAAAGGCTAGGAAGTTCCAGCAGGATTTGAGGGGTAAAATCAGAAGACAGCTGGTGACTTTAAAGTTGTAAACTTATGGAGATGTATTAGACCAGACGCTTTTATTCAAGAATGAGCTCAAGAAAGAAGAATATTTTAAGAAGAGAATAGCAAACTGTGGAGGTTTGGGAGCGAGCTCAAGTTCGGGAGCCGGAGGACCTGCCAAGAAAGTTAATGTGACAAATAAAGGGAAGAATAGTAATGCAATTCAGACAGTACCAAGCCCGTAGACAGCAACAATGGTTTGCTCTTATTGTGAAAAATCACATCCGGGACAGCCTTGTTACAAAATGTCAAGAGTTTATTATAAATGTGGATAATCGGGTCACTTGATTAAAGACTGTCCTCATAAAAAGGCAAAGACAAAGAAACCCACTGTTCAAGTTAAAGTTTGTACAATCACGGTACAAGATGTGAAGGTATCACCGAATGTTGTAGAAGGTACTCGTTCTGTTTGTGATGTTCTAACTCATGTGTTATTTGACTCAAGATCTACACATTTGTTCATTTCTCATAAATTTGTGTGTCATTTAGCATCGCCCTTAAGGATCCTAGATTTTTCTTTGATAGTATCGACACCAATGAGATCATCAATGATCGTAGATATTATGTACCCGCGATATGTAGTTCAGGTAAATGGGTTGCAATTGGCTGTAGATTTGATTTTGTTAGAAATGTGTGATTTTGACGTCATTCTGGATATATTTTGGTTAGTAAATAACCATGCTACTGTTGATTATTTTCATAAAAAAAAATTATTTTGCTATTCTAGGATATGAGCCATTTCACATTCAAGGAGTAAGGCGAAATGAGATGTACGCTTTGATTTCTGCCTTGCATGTCCGACACTTGACATGAAATGGATGACAAACTTATTTAGCCTATCCCAACACAATTGGAAGTCATGATGTGTTAGTGAAGGATATTTCAGCGTTTAATAAATTTGAGGAAGTTTTTTCTAAAGATTTACCTGGCTTACCACCTCAATGGGAGATTAAATTTAAAATTAAAATTATTTCCAGATCAGCCCCGACTTCGAAGACACGGTATAGAATGGTATCAACAAAATTAAAAGAATTAAAACAACAATTGTAAGAACTATTAGAGAAGAGATTTAGTAGGTGTTGTGTGTAAAGAAAAAAGATTATTTATTAATGTTGTATATTGATTACCATGAACTAAATAAAATCACCATCAATAATAAATACTCGTTAATAAGGATTGATGATTAATTTGATCAATTGAATGGCCTTAGGTGTTTTCTAAAATTGACCTTCGTTTGGGATATCACCAATTAAGGATTAAGAAGGAGGATATGGCGAAGACCGCATTCCAAATGAGTTATGGACACTACAAATTTTTCGTTATACCATTTGGACTGACTAATACCCCTACAACTTTCATGGATTTAATGAATCGGGTGTTTCAGTCATATTTGGATTAATTTGTAATGATATTTATCGATGACGTATTGATTTACTCGAGAAGTTATTATGATCACGAGGCACATTTAAAGACTGTGCTTCAAATGTATAAATTTTCTTGAGGATACCTCAAATACTCAAATTAGTAAATTTTTCTTAATAATAAATAAAAAAAAGTGAAAAGTAGTAATATAGTCGGGGAGAAAATTTACTAAGCCTAATTGGTTGAGCGGGGAGGCTGAGGCCTATTGTCATATCCTTATTTTCAAAACTAAATTTATTGATTTCTTATTCTATAATTAATTTAAATTAGATTTTAAATCTTTAAGATTTAAAATTTAATTGCTTATTCCACTGAATGAATAAAATTTAAAATAATATTGGGTTACAAACCTACAAATTAAATATCATTAAACAATTTGAAATAATATAGTTTTGAAACCATAGGATCCAAATGCCACACATACCAGTGGCTACAAAATTGACAATTATTTAACCTGAAACCATTTAT
>JAOVVI020010955.1:0-12851 GCA_028571085.2 Nepenthes alata
CCCAAAGCTCTCGAAAGCAGCGCCCTAGCTCCTCTGTTCCAGTTCTCCAGCTCCCCAACAAAACAGAGCATCGCAAAACCCCTCATCAACGGCGTCCAGGGCTTCCCGATGCTCCCCGCCAAGCTGAGCACAGCGGAGCTCTCCAAGAACGTCGCCCAGCAGCTCCTTCCTCAAATGGAGGAGGATGGAGCTCAACGAAGCCCCTTCAATGGCGCCCGGCTCCTTGTTGGGAAGTACGACACCTCACTTTTTCGCTCGAATAACACATTAAGGAATATGAATGAAAAAAAATAATGAATATAAATAATTTTACGTGGAAAATTCTTTTCAATTAAAGGAAAAGTCACGAGACAATCCGTTCAGTGAAAGTGTTTCACATGTAAAATTTGAGAATAAATTTTTTCTATTATATAATAGAGAATAAAGAGAAAAATTAAAGAACAGAGCAACAGCAACGCATGTACGGTTGCTTACAGTTTCTCCTTCACCATTTTTCTCTCGCTCTCTCTAGCACTCTGCTACTAAAGAATATCTCACACCCTATCCAGCAAGTCACAATACTTATTTTTAATATCAATGGCCACATACTGAAAGATTTGGACAATATTCCATACAGAAAGGGACACAATCAATCCTTTCTAATAATATGAATATTTTATGTCCACAAATGGTTCCTATGTAACCGTCTGAGTTTACGTATCTTTAAAAAATCTGCTGAGTTGACGTTATTCTGGATTGCCTGGTAGGTGGCTAATCATTGGCCATCCGTGTTCTCAACGAAACTGGTCAACACTCTTGTTGACCGTCTAAACTTTCCCCGTTTAATCATTGGCCATCCGCGTTCTCAACGAAACCGGTCAACACTCTTATTGACCGTCTAAATTTTACCCGTTTAGAATCTCTCAGTAAAATTAATATGCTTAACCTCCATACCGGTCAACATTGTTGATCGATAATATTGACCGTCATCCGTTCAACATAGTCACTGGAGATTCTTTCTTGCATATTCGTGCTCTATCCAAATTCTCCAATTATAAAAACTTCTTGACCAAAGTGATCCCCAATACTTCTCTGTTTCCCTTTCTGGCGAAACAAAACTTGAAACCCTCCCAACGACGGCGTCCAGTTGTTCTCCTTCGAATTAGAGTGAAACAAAGCACAAAGCCCCTCATCAATGACGTTCAGGGCTCCCCGAAGCTCTCAGCCAAGCAGAGCACAGTGGAGCTCTCTAGGAATCCTCAAATCGAGAAGAATATGGCTCAACGACGTCCTTCCAATTGCGCCCAGGGCACTCAACGAAGCTCTCCCTAAAAATAGCTCGCTAGCTCTACTGTTCCTACTCCCGATGGAACAGAGCTCGAGGCTCCCTGCAATGGCGCCCAGCTCTTCTATTCCTGTTCCCGGCAAAACAGGGAACGGAGCCCTCCACGATGGCGCGCAGATGTTCTCGCCAAACAGAGCATAAGACTCTTCAATATTGGCGCCCAACTGCTCCGTATTGCTCTCAGCCGAACGGAGCGCAAGGCTCTCCAACCAGGTTGCCCAGCTGCTCTTCCCAAATCATAGCAAAGCAGTGCACATTCGCCCCCGCGGCTCTCTCTCTTTCTCTTTTTCACCAAGAACACCGCCCCAAAGCCAGGTGAAACTCAAAGCCGCCCCCAAAGCCGGGCACACCCCTGAGCCACTTCCTACTGCGTTCATCCATAGTGAACTATGTACCCATAGTAAACCTAACCCTAATGAGCCACCAACCGTGTACAATCACTAAGGAGCACAATCCTCGATGTACCACTATTATCTAGTAACTTCCTTATATATTTTTGTTTTTTTCGAACGATTTATGATTTAAGTATCGGAGAATAAACCAAGAAGTAAGTGTCGTCAATCATTTAATCTCATATTTATAGTTTGTAGCGCACAGATTTCATATTAGCAACGACAGATCAAACATGATTCAGTTAGACCCATAGTAGAAGATTGAGTTGCTCCGTAATTCGTATCAATGACGTATTATATACCAATATTAACACATTTTAAATTTTTTCTATAAAATGAATTAAAACTATACCTTGCATCCTTATTATTGTTCCTTTTTTTTAATGGAAGTGGAGGCATTAGTTGACATTCTATTAAGATATTCAAAGGATATTTCCTTTAATAGTTGAGTATTTAGAAGACATCCAATATTAAAAATTATTTTATTTTATAGTTAAAATATTGACTGATATATATTAATGTTAGACTCTGATATTGATATTTTTTTAATACCGTAATAAAATTATAATATGTCTATCCATATTTAAAATTATGACCAATATACTTGATATGGTCAATATTTCCCATAAGGATGCTGTTTTTCTTCTCTCTTCTTCAAAGTTCATAGTTGTAAAAACCTTAGCCAATCAATTTTTTCCCACTATTTATAATTGTATAGTGTAAGGATTGACTTAGTGATATTTGTTACTTATTGTAGATCTTATTATAATTAGCTTTATTTTATATTATTTATGTCATTTTTTACTAGCTAGAGAAATATTTGCTATTAAAAGATTAATTAATGAATAAAACTGACTAAATCCCTTAAATATACAAGCTATAACTAAAAAGTGTCAAATTTTAAAATATATCTAAGCTTAGATATGGTCATAAAAAAATAAATTTTTGATACGATTGATACTAATATTGGTCACCGTTTAATCCATGGTCCCTCATTTTTTAGAATACAAATAAAATTATGATTCAACAAGTTTGTGTTTTCAAAAGAAGCTTTAGGGCTTCTGTGAGGCAACTTCAGATAGATTATGAAAAGGGTCTTGCATTCAAAATTGAACTAGTGGAAAGAAATCTGCATGTAGGCACATTGGTCTGATGGTTGACTTTGGCTATATGATCAACTTTTCAAGCAGCTGTGTGCACACACTGATACGATCTCAGGCTGCTGATTCAGCACCAGCAATACTCAGCTTCAAGGAAGGGGAGAACTGACAGAGAGGAAGAATAAGACAGGGAGGGGAAAGGGAGACAGAGAGGAGAAGGGAGAGGAAAAGAGTGAAAAGGGAATAAACGAAATATTGTATTCTGCTGCTTCAGCCACTAACAATTAGCATAAGTAAGCAAAAAAGAAAGTTCAGTAACAAACAGAAAATAAGTAAAACTGTCCACGTGCAACAGTAAGGCGTGGAAATAATCAGTAAACGAGAAAAAAACAGAACAGAACACCAATTTAGTAATCCAAATGGGCAATGGGCTATCCAGCTTGATATAATAAGTAACTCCAAATCAGACCCGAATATAAACCCGCAATTTCAGAGGCGTTTGGGTAGTCCGGGTGCTCTTCCTTGTAATTGGTGGTTCCGTAGATGCTATAACGTCCCGATTGATCAAGCCAGTAACAGACACATTACTAAAGAAACTGACTGATTAGATACAATGTTATCAAATGCATTTCGGGCACTCACTCAGGCACCTAGGCAAGGTGAGGTGAGAGGCGGGCACTTAGCTTATGTTATGGTGAGATGGGATGCTCAGGCGCAACTGAAACAAGGCAAATTGGGCGATCAAGGGCCCGCTTATTTTTTAAAATAATTTTTTAAGTTTTTTAAAATATCCCCAGTCTTTTAAAAGATTTACTTTTTTTATAAAGAAATACATTTGCTTTTTAATCACCTCAATTTGCATGACACAACCCCTCTATCTCTCCATTGTCTTATTTGTACCATACAAAATCATTATCTTTGTCATCCTCGCGGATGATTGAGGTTGCGAATAACAAATCTTTATCAAAGGCAAATACTATCAGTCCTAGAGAGCAGTTAGAAAATTTTCGGAGTTCCACAACCATAAGAGTAGAAGAGGAAGAGGTTGATTTGAAGGAAATAGATGATGAGATTAATTACTACAAATCTTGCGATGGATTTGATAATTGTTTATTTGATGATGATAGTCGTGATGAAGATGATGTGATTAATTTTGATGGTTATTAAAATCATACATGCTCTAGAAAATATATTATAAATTAATATTTTTGTTGATCGTGTTATATAATGATGTAATGTTTTTTTTATATATGGATATTCATTGTTATTTTCAGTTGATTAATGTTATTTGACACTACTTGTAGACATATATTTGAATTTCTACTAGTGTCTCACTTGTTCTTGGTGAGCACCTTAGCCAATCATCTCCTTCTATGTAGCTGGCACTAACATAATGGAAAGTAAATATGCTTGCAGCACAAGCTTTTACTTTCCGAGATCTTGCCATGGCAACGAAGAATTTTCGACAGGAATGCCTTCTAGGAGAAGGTGGATTTGGAAAAGTATTTAAGGGAAAGCTTAAGTTAGGCGGCCAGGTTTGTTTCGGTTTACTGTATGTTCACATTTATAAACATCACAGCATAAGCATTAGACTTCTAACTATTATAATAACTGGTCACTGCTGAAGGTTGTGGCTGTGAAGCAGCTAGACAGGAATGCTATGCAAGGAAACAAGGAGTTTATTGTTGAGGTTCTGATGCTGAGTCTTCTCCGTCATCCAAATCTTATCAATCTTATTGGATATTGTGCGGACGGTGATCAGAGGCTTTTGGTATATGAATTCATGCCAATGGGATCCCTCGAAAGTCATCTGTTTGGTACTTTTATTTTAAGATTTTGTTGTGCAATTTTAATACGTAACGGTAAGAGTTTCATCATGGCAATTTGGACAACTAATATTATAAAATTAGTCATAGTCATAACCGTCCAAATTATCAGGATAGCATTCCCACTGTTAGAAATACATGGAAGATAAAACAATGAGATGGCCCTAGCAGGATTCAGGATCTGTGCTTATATATCTTTGCATTTTTCATATGCAAAATGTTTTGCTCAATGGAAATCAACAAAAAAAATTGAGAAAAGAAAGGATCTTCTTCTTCATCCCTCTAAGAATCAAGTATGTGCATGCAGGTGATAAAAAAAAACCGTTGGATTGGTTTACAAGGATGAAAATAGCTTATGGCGCAGCCAAAGGTTTGGAATATTTGCATGAGAAGGCCAATCCCCCAATAATATATCATGATTTAAAGCCTTCAAATGTATTATTGGACGAAAATTTTGAAGCAAAACTTTCTGACTTTGGTCTTGCCAAGCTCGCAACCGGGGGAGGAAAGATGCAGCTGCCCTCAAGGGTTATGGGCACTTCTGGCTATTCCGCTCCTGAGTATTCAAGCAACGGTGAGCTTACGCTCAAGTCAGACATATATAGCTTTGGGGTCTTGCTATTAGAGCTCATCACCGGACGAAGAGCCATTGACACCACTAGACCAAACAACGAGCAAAATCTAGTCATTTGGGTAACTGTTACCTTTTTATACTGTTATTATTGAAAAATATTCTTCTTACTACAAGTTTTTTATAATTCTACATAAGATATAATATATATTATTAAGTGGTCTCTCTTTTTCATTGGTTTTTTCTATCAAATAGGTCCACATAATAGGTGTCATAGCATCTATTTCAATAAAATTATAGTTATTTTATTATATGCCAGTAGTGTTGCTCTTTGTTATCACTCCCAAATGGCAATCCTGTTTATTTGTGTTGCTTTTGTTATTTGTCCACGATAACATACAAACTTTTGATCACTTTGGAAGACTCAGTTGACATCTCTAACTAGCTCCATTTTTTTCGATGGTGTCATCAGGCACAACCCTTTTTTAGAGACCCTAAGAGATTTCCCAAGATGGCAGATCCCCGTCTATATAAGAAGCTTCCAGCTACGAGTTTAAACCAAGCAGTTGCAATAGCGGCTATGTGCCTCCAAGAAGAAGCGACCATTCGGCCCTTTATTACTGATATTGTTTCCGTCCTTAGTTTTGTTTCCACAGAACTTGAAAGTGATGGTGTTCTTATGTCGATTCATGGTGTACCTACAGAGACTGAAAAGAGACCAAGTGTTTTTACCCCACCACCTGAACAGAAAATGTATAAAGACAGCTCAGATCAATGAAGTGGGAGGAGCAAAGATAGCGATGATGAAGATAGTGTGGATTGAGAGAATGAAAGCGAGCTGTCAGAGAAATTGGGAGGGATGATTCGGATGATGAGAGTGAAGGCAGAGCATACTAAAAAGGATGCAGATGGTTTGAATGAGGATAAAAAATGATATCCCAGGCTAATAGAACCAGCGCCTTGAGCTGCAGGGACATTGCCAACCTCCGATTGTTTCCTGCTGCCATGCCTAGGGTTCAACTTAACACCAACAGTCTTTGTCACATCTTCTCAGTCATCAATTTCAGATAGGGACAAAAGAGATGATCGGGATGTAGGCAGTAGAAATGCAAACCGATAAAATATCAGTCGATGTGTATATTAATGTCGGACCCTAATATTGATATTTTCTATTATCATGAGAAAATATTTGATATTTTCAAATATATCAGCTAGTATTTGTTACCCATATTCTATTCAAAAGTATGTCCATGAAATGTACCGATATTTGCAGCCATGGGTGAAACTGAAGCCATAAATGTTAATATAAGCTCAAGAAATAGGCTGCAGCAAAAAATCTAAGGTTAGCAATGCCTCATCAAATCATCAGCAGAAGCAGAACATCTTCAATAAGGCGCTTCTTGCCATTGAGTTGTAAACTTTATGGAACCAGGAACAAATCTCAGACAATGTGGCCATGCGATTTTCAAAGACGGAACTTCTTACAACCATCAAGCAGTGGTCGAGATCAGGCAGCAAAGCTCTACTTTGACTCTGCAGAGAATCTATGGATTGAAGCGGGTCTTCACACAATTAAGCAACTGCAGATGCCCAAGCAAAGGGGTCAATTGCTACGTCTAAGGAATCTTAAGACTAGGTAATCCAAACTATCTTTAGTTTTCTAATTTTCTTTTATTTTCCTATCGCTTTATACCTTTTATGAGTCTGTTTCACCTGAATTGTCGTTCGCTTGGAGACTCGGTGAAGATTCTTCATTTACTATTCAATTATTACTTAACTACTATTTTTCTATTGAGTTGTTTTTTCTCCTGATACATACTTCGTTTTGGTAGCAATAAGTTTCTGAATATCTGCTGTTAAAGTTGCTTTGTGTGCCAACATGTAGTTGAACTAAACAAATACCATGGCAAAGCTTATCTGATGCTAAGCCAGTTGGGAAATATGGAAAGATCTTGCAAGTAGAGGAATGGGAAGGGAATAATTTGATGATCTTATTTAGATTTTATTAGGATTGTATGTTGTTTCCTGTACTGTTTGAACCTGTAACGTGCCATTCATTGTTAAACTTTAAGAAATTATAGAATTCAGTCCATGTTAAGTTTTCAATATTCAATTTCTTTCTCTTCCTAACCTGTCTTTCTCCTCCACCCTAATTTCTGCACTTCTTTCCTCCTTCCTTGATTCCTCCTCTCTCTCCTCTTGTTCTATATCAGTGCAGCCTGGTGAAATTCAATGCAACTTTGTTTTTCTAGTTTGTAAGGCTAATAACCCGCAGAGGAGAAGGGGATAAAACTCAAACCTGCATCAAGTACAAATTCATGGGGATGAAACGCTAACTATGTTATCCCTACACCTCATTCAGGGCACCATTTCATTATTCTTTCCTTCCTTTTAAAAGAAGTTTGCCAAAGCAAACTGCGTGGATTTAAGCATCTTAAAAGAAATCAGCCATCAGCAGGTTTTTATCTATGTAAAGCACTCAAAAGTATTTAAAAAAAAGGCTCCGGGTAAATCACACACAGATAAAGTTGAAGTGTTTGTTCAACCAAAATTATAAAATAAATTCCAAGTGTTTGTAACTAAATAATGCATATAGCTCAAATCCTGTGATGGGGGGCATAGTAATATTCACCTGTTTCTAGTTCTCTGTTGAGATCTAAAAGATGCTTTGGCAAATCCAAATTCACATGCTTGTTCCATCCAAAGAGAACTGCTACCTAAGTTTTCTAAGTGGTAGTGCTCGACTGAAGAGTTTCTCCACCTCAGTTGCTTCCATCTTCAGCTCGTTGAGAAGTTCCATCTCCTCCTTACTCAACCCTCTCAAAAAGTTTTCCTCATCTTGTTTGAGCTCTTTGAACCCATCTATCAACCTTTGGAATAGTGACATCTCAGTCTTCCCAACCTCCTCCTCTATCTCTTCCACTTCCCTTATGACCGTCCTCTCGCCTGCCTCCACCACCTTTTCTAGTCTCTCCACAAGAGGTGGCTCAGCGCCGCAAGTATTGTCAGTACGGATGAATTTATTGAAGTCACGTCCTACACTTCGAGCCGCCTTCTCGACTTCCGGTATTATACTTTCTGGCAAAGTTGCACTTCTTGTGTATACAATAGCACCACCGTAGCCATCCCATGCATCATTCCTGCCTCGGTAGTAAATGAAGATGTAGTCATCTTGTTTATTTTCTATTTTGGTTGATAGAATATACCTGCATAAGTCATATATGAAGCTTCATTAATTTTCAGATGGCTTATGTACAGCTTTCATCAGTTTTTAAAGTAAAGCCTTAATGCAGCAATAAAGTTGTCGTTATGTCACATGGTAGTCAAAAAGTAGGAAAATAGCCTTTTACATAATGCATGATTGAACCAGTGTAATAGACCCAAAAGTGGCCCAACCTGCATCGAATTCTGCTCATTGTAGGGGTTCATGTGCCAAGCTTCCCTTTGAGCCTTGATGCATTGATAGAGTAGTTGTGTGAACTAATTGTTACCGGTTCGAATCATTGAAACGACCTCTTATAAAAAAAACATGAGTAGACTACTTACAGTAGAATCAAAAAGTGGTTCGACTCTTTCCTACTAAACTTTGTACATATAGACGAAGCTTAGTGTAGTGGCTCTTTTTTATGATGACAACCAAAACCCACGCTTTCACACACTAATATGGAAATGAAAAGTCATTTATACAAGTCATGGATTAGAAGTATACCAATCATCTTGATAGTGAAGATACTCATTATCATGATTGTAAAGTATCCCGGGCTGGACAGGATCTTGTACAAATCTTTGCACTGTAGACCGCGTAAAAAAGCCACCTTCTGGTGTCCGTATTCTCCATGATAAATTCCCCACAAGCTTGCCTGATTCGACATGGAACTCGTGCAATTGGCAATCAAATGTGTCAAAAGTAGGATTTAGACCACTACTTATAAACCACTTGCCATTAAAATCCTCTAGGTTGAACTTCTTAACAAGAACACCAGGATCTGGAACAGGAAAATCTCCAACATCTGATTTCCGAGGTACACATTTCTTTCGAGATACTGCACACTCGTTGAACTCATCCACCACGCCATTTTCAAACAAGTCTCCGCATTTGATCTGCAGAGGGGATATGTAAGAGCTGATTGCACAGAAACATAAAAGATTGTTCGACATCTTATGTCATCAGAGAAATTTATGACCAAACCTGACATTCGGTTTCATCAGGTCGGTCATTGCAAGTCTGCAGACAGGCAACATTAGCTGCACATGATGGGTTTGCAATGCACTTTGCAAGTTCCAGTCTGATGAGAATACATATATCAGTCATATGGTGGGAGATGGTTTGTTTACCATATCTAGCAGGGAAAATGGAGGTAGCAACGGTAAAGATTTTGTCATATCAACTTGATCAATTACAAATATGACCATACATTAAAAATGTATTAGACCGCTTATAATTCTAGCAGTCCAAGTTAGTATAAAATTCTCACCATTGAAAGTATGGGAGGATTCTAATAACTTCTATTAGGAGCCATGTGCATTGTAGACAATAAACTATATAATATACAAATGACACAATCCCTTTGCTCCCCAGGCAAAATCAAAGTTGAACAGGGATCTAAAAGTCAATTATAAACGAAAACAATAGCATTCTATTTTTTGGAGACACCATTAAATAAAGACGAACCAACCAGATACAGGAAAGTCAAGTTTCAGTGACCAGTAAAGGTCAATTCAGCATGCCACACTGAAGATTAGACTATCTGGATGAGATTCAATGCCAAGACACATGCTGAATAAAGAAGAATGGAAGAAAGCAGCAAATGAAGCAAGTTATGTCAGATGCCATTCCTGCAGCGTTCTTTCAGTGATCAACATACTGACACAACTACTTAACCTAATGAAAACTCCATGGGATTACCTGCACTCTTTCAGTAAGCAGGCACAAGTCTTTAGACTATCAACAGCTTGCGCAGATGACATGACAAAAAATGTCGATATTACTGCAGCCGTCACTTTCACAAGTTGTGACTGCAGCACACTCTGCTGAAAGGAAGGATTTAGTTAGTCTAATCAAACAGTTTAAAGACAAGAAAGCATATCATAGCAACAACGATCAATAGATTGGATCCAATGACTTAAAGTGGTGATTACCTTAGGTGAAACCACATTGATACTTCTTACTGAGGAATTCATCTCCATCCCACAAGAGATGAGATTCAACGTTCTTGATTCGAACCAATGACAATTGCTATAAGGTCTCATGAACTTCAAATAATTCCCAATCTTCCTCCAATTATGTCTCCTCTTCAACATAAACACATTATGGAAAAGAGGAGTTCGCCAAGAACTATTCCACCCACTAATATGTTCCCCATGGTGTGAAAATATTGGTCGTGCAGCCAATGCCATAACTCAAATTCGAACTCTAAAGGCAACCTATAGTGACAGCCATGTATCTCACATCAGTCTATGCCATTAATTCAGCAACTCCAACGAAAACTGCATCTGTACCAATTATGGAAATTTGGAGGGCGAATGGTGGAAAAGGGATTTCAGAAAAGAAATTAACCGTTGTCCACTTCAGTATTTCAGAAAAGAAAACTGCTTCTATACCAATTATGGAAATTTGGAGGGCGAATGGTGGAAAAGGGACGAAATGACTGCGCTGTTTTTAGAACCCTAATTCAATTTCTTTCAACATCCTAATTATCGCCAAAAACAATTCCAAATCATATACTAGCAGTCGTTATCAAATAGCAAAATCTGAAATGTGACTAATTCAACTGGAGATAATTAGAAGTAAGCAACCGAAGAAAATTCACGTAGAGATATCCTAATTTCATATAAAACTGCACTGAAAATAATTCGGCACGATTAAGTTCCAAATTCCAATCAAAGATTACACTACCTGCAACTGCTTCTATGTGCATTGAGGGATCAAATGACTTCAGGTTTCTGAGGGAAGAGCGAGATAGAAGAGCATAACGGTAAAAAAAGAAGCAAACCTGAAAGTGCTTCTCATGGCAACAATGGCAGAAAGAAGGAAAGTGGATGAACGACGGAGGAGATAGAAGAAGGGCGGCAATTGACGTGTGAGTTCGGAAGTGAGTGAACTTTGATAAGACGATGTGTGGAAGCAACGATTGTAACGTTTCCATACTCCCAAAAAACTTTTAAATTTAAAATAATAATATTATTATTATTTTTAGTAAAAGGTCCATTTTTTGTTGTCACAAATATAACAATTTGTAGAAAATTGTAATTAATTCTTTTTTTTTTAAATGTCTAACTTATTCAGAATTAGCATAAAAAATATTGTGATTGAAAAGGCCATCCCATGGTGGTTCTAAGGGTTGCCAAGTAGGTTTATTCTTCTGCAATTTTTCTTACATATAATCACCTTCTTATATGATTAAATCATATAATAATTATTAATTTATCCGACGTAATTAATTTAAGCGAGAGAATTTAGCAAATCGAAGACCCTAAATACTAATTTTTACGGTTGATGTGTATCCGAATTCAGGTCGAATTGGAGCTGATCTGGTCATGTTCTTTCTAACTTGATCATTGCATAACATAACAGAAAATAATATGCGAAATGATTGACGGGATTAGTTTCTCGGTATATCCTCCAACGTTTAAGTTAAAAATATTTCTTTAAAAAATTAAAAGATACAAGAATAGTAGAAATTTTGGGTCGAAGATGTTTAATACGGGGATTTTATATTTTGATACATCTTGCTGTTTGTCTAGTGAGTTATATACTCGACTAAGAGTAACTTATTCGACTTTATATGTGATCGAGATTATGATACTTGTGAGATACTTGTAGACTGATAATTTCTCCTCTCCTCCGTGGGGTAATGACGAATCATTTATAATGTTGAAGGATGGTTTTAACTTTCTCCATAACCAGTGAAATCATCTTAAATAAATGCAGCCGATTTACTCTTATCTGCTCCAACAAGTTACGGCCAATTTTTCCAATGGGAGTGGGCCATGGACCATTATCCGAAGGATTCGAACTCGTTCTGGGCCTTTTTCTTGAGTCAGCTCATTTTAGGCCGTGATGTGGTCGAATATTTACTGAACCTCTATTCCATTCGTCAGCCCTATTATGGATTAGCCCATTAATAGCAATATCGATCAACGATAAAATTTTAAGTCCTTAGTATATGGTTCTTAAAAAGTAAGATCATACATTCAAATTTATTTACTCATACAAAATTTAAAAAGAGCTGGGCAAATATAATCATCCGGGATATCATAATAGATTTAGTTTTATTACAATGGTTAATTATTGCATGTGATATGCGAATCATGAACTGAGATGGGGGAGCCTCTATCGCACAAGCCTAATGGAGGGGATTTTTTTCACATTATGAATCCTCCGATGAAAATCCAGAGGCCAAAAACTTATATATTTTTAAAAATAAAAATAAATATATGTATATGTTATGTCTCTAGGTCCGCGGTTGTTATACAAATTAGGGAGCATTCAGATTTCTTAACACGTAACAGCGTCAGGACAAGAGTTCGATCTCCGTATCTCTAAACCTGGATCCTGCACAACACAAACAACAAACTAGAGGTCAGAGGTCCGGCGAGATTTCTCCCACCACGGCCACTTCGACGCTCAAGTCAGCA
>JAOVVI020010956.1:0-12851 GCA_028571085.2 Nepenthes alata
GTTTTGTTTCATTAGATGGCATCTCTCTAGATCCAGTATAGTAGGTTGTGTACTGTATTGGAGCCATGGATGATATGACAGATGTGTGATCCTGTGTGGCGTGTTGTAGGCTTTGAGTTAAGCCTTTGATAGATGTGTGCTTGTTGCAGGTGAGTTTAAACAGGTTGTATTTTTTGATTTTTGTCTAGTTGCAGAGGAAACTCTTCCGAATTTTTTGTTGAGTCCATAGGTTAATTATGGACTTTAGGGTGTATATAGCCATTGACGGAGGTTATTTAATGGAGAATAATTCGGTCCGTCACATAGACAGACCATAAAAAAAATTTTAACATCCAAAATAATAATAATAATCAGATCTAAACCCATCACAAGACTTTATTGGACAACCATCCAAATAATATAATAATGACCTACTCCAAATAATCGTAAAGGAGAGACAATCCATATACATATAAGTATATGCAACCAGCAAATATACTAATCCAACTATTAAATACATAACCAAGACCACATCATGCTAGACCGAATATTCGAAATACAATTCCAATACGCGGTCCTAACAAATCCAACAATACGAGAACAAATATAATATTCACCAAATATGAGATGGCGCGACAAATCTTACTCAACTCCTGCAATATATCCACCATCTACTCCGAAGGAATAAAATAAAAAATGTGGACCGAAATATATGTGAAAAAATCACAAGATCCGTATTTCATATGCATAACCCTTAACTATATTTTAGACATGCAACTCTCGATCATATCATATCATTGGATCTCGACTATATTTTAGGCTTATAATTCTCAACCCGAATACATTTTAGTCATATAACTATCGGCCATCTCATATCATTGGATCCCGACTATATTTTAGGCCTGTAACTCTCGACCCAACTATATTTTAGGCTTACAACTCTCTACCATCTCATGTCATTGGATCCCAACTATATTTTAGGCTTGTAACTATCGTTCCGACTATATTTTAGGCTTATAACACTCGACCACCTCATATCATTGGATCTCGATTATATTTTATGTCTGTAACTCTCAAACCGGTAATATTTTAGGCATGTAACTTTAGGCACCTCATGTCATTGGATCCCAACTACATTTTATACCTGAAGTTCTCGAGCTCGTTAAATTTTATGCTTATAACTCTCAATCCGATTATACTTTGAGCCTACAACTTTTGACCATCTCATATCATTATGTAGTGGAGCAGGTCAACTATGAACACACCTTAACCATCCTATTAGCGAAAGAGATATCACATATCATAAATTGGATCATATATCGATCCACCAGTGTCTCGGACCACCATGGTTCCACACATATATCGATACACCAAGGCCACAGACCACTATGGTCCCACGTATATCAATCCACCATAGTCCCACAGATATATCGACCACCTAAGGACTCAAACTATCATGGTCCTGCACAGTAGTAACCTCATCCCCTGGCAGCATGCATGTGTACCGATACGCGGCCCGATTCATGCTTATTTTTCAAACTTTCATAAAATAATCAAATCATCCAAAACCACGAAAATCCTTGCAAAGCCACCGAACGATTGGCAAATCATATATGTATATACATAATAAATATATATTGTGTATAAAAAATAACATGTATCTAAGTAAAATATTCAAACAATAGTCAAAATACATCAAATGCTAAAATAAATCAAAGATACGGCTTATAAATATTTGCTTAGGTCTTATATCAAACAGATCTGATAAAAAAATACTCTCAAGTACTCAAATGACACCTCATCTCTCTTCCTTCTCTCTCCTATCATGCGCTCCCTCCTGCGGATCTTTTCTTCTCTTCTTCTACTACTCCCCCTCTCTCTCATTCTTCTCCCTCTCTCTCTTTCTCCTTCTCCCTCGCCTTCGCGCAAGCTCTCTTTCTCCTTCTTTCTTCTTCTCTCCTTCCGCATGCTCCTTCTTATCAATCAGAGTCATACCTCTATTTTATCCCATTTACCCATCAACCAAAATTTTTCTTAAAATTGATACATATAAGTAAGGAATCAATATAAACAAAGAGAAGGGAATAATTTGCTTATCTTAATTTATTGTTTCTCTTCCGGTGACAGCGGCAATGGTAGTGGTTGCTCTGTTCGGCTTGCACCTTCTTTCCTCCATTCACGCCATTGCATTTCTTAAATAATGGATGGTAAACCGTGTTAGGGTTTTCTTGATTGCCATTTCTAGGGTCGATTTCTTTGGTCGACGATTGTCCCACCTCCTTATTCTTCTCTTTCTCCTACGCCTCTGCCTCCCTTCTCTCTCTCACTCTTTCTTATTTTCTTTTCTCCTACTTTTCCTCTTCTCCCACATGCCTTCGCTGCACCGCCTCCTCTCTCTCTTATTCTTTCTTTTCTTCCCCTGCTTCCCCTCTCTCCCCTTTTCTTTCCCGTCTCTTTTGTGCCACTGTGCGGCCTCAGCCTCTCTCCTTATATTATTATTATTATTATTATTTTTTTTATTTTTATTTTCATGTTATTTTTCTTTTTCTTCTTATATTTATTATTCAATTGACACTTAAGCGCCAATACTGGTGTGTCTATGGTGACAACTAATAGATCCAATTTTTTTTTAAAATTTTATAATATATAATTAATTTGTATCACATTCAAATTATCTAAAATAATAAATATATCTAAAATAAATTAAATAAGAATTTGGGATATTACAGACTTTTATTCTCTAAATTTCGATCAATAAACCTTAGAGTATTTTTTAACTCTAATGTCCAAATACTTGCAAGTTGGTTACTAGATATTGTATCTTCTTAGGAGATTCACTTAGTTCATGGAAATATAAGAAATAATTTGTTGTTTATCTTTCCTATGCGACAGCTAAATGTTGTACTGCAGCTACTACTTGCCATAAACTAACACGGTTACGATTCATTCTTGAAGGCTTTCGGATCGAGCATCCCCATGCAACTTTACTTTTTTGTGGCAATCAGACTACTCTCAAATCATATTTTTTTTATGAGTGAACCAAATATATATATTCACTTAGATGGATTATCATTTAATTATTATTTTTCATATAACAGCATTGCCTTATTATTTGTTTTCATCGCCTTTGTCTAGGGTGTAAATAGTAGACATCTATTTTCTATCTTACAGGGGCTGCCAGAAAATTGAAGAAGTTGGACCTCAAGTGATGGCAAAGGAAGGCCTACGATCTATGAGGCCCAGAGAGGACAAAGACGTAAATAAAAGTGGAAGCAAAATTAGATGATAGAATATCAAATAGTTAGACGTAAATCAAGGCCCAGAGACCCTTCCCTTTTTTTTTTATTAGAATTATTTTGCCGGCTTTATTTTCAGATTTTTGGTCCCTACTCTCCTAATTAATGAAGCACGGCAGTTTCAGAATTCATCACAGTTATTAGCCTGTCGACGTTCCTTTTCCCTTCGTTCGTATTTTATACCGCCCCTCTCTCTCGAAGCTTCATCCCGAAGCTTTCTTCTCAAATCAAACCCTAAAATTTGAAAAAATGGGCGTCCCTTTTCAAGTCAAAATAATGCTGCATCGATGGATCCATCTTAATAAAAGACACAAACCCACAAAATATCCCAATTAGGAAAAAGGTATTATGGGAGTGTCTTTTTCAATGTCAAGAGAAAAATCGAATATAATTAGAGAAGTTATTTAAATCAAGTCAAAAAAGTTTACCTATTTTTTTTTTTAAATATTTGATCAATTAGTCATCCTTGGCCGATTTCAGTGGTGAGGGAGAGAAAAATAGAAATACCGGACTGAACGTATTTATTCTCATGTTGAGTCGACCCAAAATCATTAATTTATATTTGTATTTCTACGCTCAAAGCTTCTATTATATAAGCAAGCTCATAATTTATTAAGGGCAAAAAAATAATAAAATATTTATATAAACAAATATCGTAGCAAATGTCACGTTATTTTGTTTAATAAAGTTATTTTACATTTGTAAAATCATACTATTTTTATCTTGCAGAACCATCTCGCGTAACATTTGGAATGTTCAAGAGGTAATGCCCAAGCCCCTTTTGGTAGAGAGAGAATACGCTCTTCAACGGTATAGCGAGAGCCAAGGACGATGGCACTGCCACTAGCCCACCACGCAACCACCGCGTCGTCGGTGTCGTACCACCAACCTCAGACATTGGAAGAAGTACGAACCCTTTGGATTGGGGACTTGCAGTATTGGGTCGACGAGTCCTATCTCCATTCCTGCTTCGCTCATACCGGTGAGGTATCTTTTCTCTGTCTCTCTCTCTCTCTCTCTCGCGTATAATCAACTCCATGTCGTCTTAAGCAGATAATGGAATCTAATTTTCTTCATGCAATTCAATGATGAATGCTGAATTCTCATAAATATATTCATCCGAAGGGCCAGCATATTTGAGCTAGGGTTCTATTTGGTAACTCGGAATTACTTCCCAAATAGTTTTGGACTATTATGTCTATCTGCCTATTTCTGCCTCATAGAGTCTGACTTGTTCCTACGGGACTTGAATCAGAGGTAACCTGCCAGCTCTGATGATCGTAGTTATTTTGATTGCCTTCTCTGTCGGTTTTGATTGAATTGCCCGTGGAATTAGGTCGTCTTCATTTTTGGCTTACAAATTTAGGTCTTCTTCCTTGCATGATATTGTTATTCTTACTTATTATTTTAGTTGGGATATGGGCCACTCCCGTGTAAAAAATATTGTTGTATTCTGTGCGCAGTGATATCGCCTGATTACAAACACTTAGACAGTGTGAATTTCGGGAGTAGAAATTCCGGACTGTATTTCAAGAGTGGAGATTTCAGAGTGGAATTCCTAAGTGGAAATTCCGGAGTGCAAATTCCGGAGAGATTCACAAGGCTGGCAGTGATGAATTTGCCGGAGTAGTACCACTAGGATGAAGTCACAAGGCAAGTCAAATACTGATGGCCGATGACAGATTGTCTGAAAAAGCTGGTTATCTACAAAGTCTGCATAGATAGCTAACTTTGCAGAAAAAGAAAGTTAATTTTTCAGAGATGGTAATTGACTTTACAGAGCAGGTTAACTGCACTCGGTAGGAAGACGATTTTGCAGAGTAGGTAGCAGGCTCTGTAGTGCACGCAACCGTCAAGCAGAGTAGGCAGTCGCCCAGTGCTTTTATATATATATATATGTGTATGGAGAGTGCAGTGAGTGCTGCGAGAAAGTGTGGAAGAACACAGAAGAAACAAAGGAGTTATGCTTTATTTTTGTTCTCTGTTCTTCAGGGGTTTGTGTAACCAGAGTTTTTGTAATCAAAATTTTTCATAGTGAGATTTGTGGACTAAATGCCCCATAGTTTTCTCCCTCTTATTCAAAAGAGGGTTTCCATATAAAATTGTGTGTTTCCAGTTCCTCCCTTTTCTCTGTTATATGCGTGCGATCATCGTCATCATCCTCTCGGTTTCACCGTCTTACCGGCACCCTTTCCTAATAATGTTGTCTTAGATGATTGACTGCTGTAATTGATTATTTGGTGATGTCTTTTGTTTTAGATTTGTTTTGATGAAATTGGTTTGCATTACCCGCTTAAATAATTCAAGCGTAACGGAGAATGAATTCAATAGGGAAATGTTATGCAACTGCTTGGTAGGTGCACGATTCTCTTCTAGCCACCTATCAAACAAAGGGGCTAGGGGATTCTATTGACATGACTGTAAGCAGATGTAATGATCAAGGACCTTTTCACCTATACTTAATCCTGACTGAAACAACAGTTCCCCCCTGCATTAAAATTTTAAAAAAAAAATTATTGCTTGAAGAGGTCGCCACTCAACTGAAAGCTCGGTTTCTATAATCCTTATAAAAGTTTGCCCATCATGCCTTTTATCTTTATTGTTATATCTAATAAATCCTATGTTTTTGCATTTAGTACAATGAAAGGGCATCGGGTGTGTTTTATTCTCATCATGCCCTTTATCAATATTGTTAATTATTGTAACACCAGCGAACAAAGAAACTAAAATCTCAAGACATTTTTATATGGATCATTATTCTTTACCAACAAGTGGTAGTTATAGTAGCTTCCAAGGAAGTTTATGAAGAGTGAATCCTTTATATTGGGCTTCTTGTGTTACTGTGTATTTGGTAGAAATAGATGCCAATTGTTGTCTCCCTAGCCATTTTATTTTCATATAATGAGATCGTAAAATTTTTTCAGCAATTAACAATTTCTAAATAGCGAATTATGTGCTCAATCCTGCTAGCCTTTAAGTTGGAGTTTTTTTAACTTTCCTACTGGAAATGTCGAAAGTAATAACCATTCAATTTAACTGTGTTCTTTGTGATGCTATGAAAAAGATTTGTTTGTTATTTGTTTCACAAAGAAGATGTGTTTACTGCGAGTTGTTTTATATACTAATCAGTTATTCTATTATCATGACTCCCTGTCATCAGCATGAGCAAAGTAAAAATTCACCCTAATAAAAGAAACTGTTATGATATAGTATGAGTTTTATATATTTGTGAGAAATTACATACCAACCTAATCATGTCATCTAAGAGTTAAAATTAATGTTTTAATCGTAACAGGTTAGAATTCATATCCATTCCTGCAAATTTACTATTGAGTGTATCGTGAATGTAAAGTTGGATGCTGGTTCAATCAGGCCTCAAGGTTGTGATCCCCAACTTAGCATTTGGCTTGTGGGCATTTTGGTATGAAGTATATGATGGGTTTTCCATTGTTCATATATTTGAAAGAGAGGCTAACAGAATTTGTTTAAACTTCTGTGGTTGGTTGCTTGGGCTGTTCACCAACTCTTTACTGGATTAATAGCTGTTTTTTAGGGCATCAAGCTGGTATAAATCAGTTTTAGGTCTGCAAAGCACCATGTGAAAGTTTAAATTATGTTGTACTCATATTTAGTCAATGTGGTGTACTTTACTTTGTCTGACAATGTACACATGTTATAATAAGTTTGTCTTTTGGGCTTCATGCAGGTTGTATCTATCAAGATAATACGTAATAAGATTACTGGGCAGCCAGAGGGTTATGGGTTTGTTGAATTTAATTCACATGCTGCTGCTGAACGTGTTCTTCAAACATACAATGGAACTCCAATGCCAGGAACTGAACAACTTTTTAGGTTGAATTGGGCTTCTTTTGGAATTGGAGAAAGAAGACCGGATGCTGGCCCAGAGCATTCTATATTTGTGGGGGATTTGGCACCTGATGTTGCAGATTATTTGTTGCAGGAGACCTTTCGAGCTCATTATCCGTCTGTTAGAGGAGCAAAGGTTGTGACAGACCCAAATACTGGGCGGTCTAAGGGATATGGGTTTGTTAAATTTGCTGATGAGACAGAAAGAAATCGGGCTATGACAGAAATGAATGGTGTATATTGTTCATCTAGGCCAATGAGGATCAGTGCTGCAACACCAAAGAAGACAACAGGTGTTCAACAACAATATGTTGCAGTTAAACGTAGGTTCCCCATTTTCGCATGAAAACTTGGATCTTTGGTGGTGTTCTCAGTTTCCTTTTTTATTTATTCTTTGCATTACTTCAGCTATTCATATAATTTTAATTTTCTTTTAGCGTCTATGTACCCTGCTCCTGCATATGTGGTACCACCAGTGCCTATGGTGCCAGTGGACAATGATCCAAACAATACAACGGTAAACAGATGTACTTGGCTGTATTATATACCTTATTTTCTCTGTAACCTTGCCATCTATCATCTTCTGCAGATTTTCATTGGTAACTTGGACCCTAATATCACAGAAGAAGAGTTGAGGCAGCTTTGCTTGCAGTTTGGGGAGATTGTCTATGCGAAGATCCCTGCAAGCAAGGGGTGTGGCTTTGTGCAGTTTGCAGTTAGGTACACTAAAGCTTTTTTGAAACATTTGTATGATTGCCATAAAACCTGAGCTGCTGATTTTCATAAACAAGTTTGCATTTTGGTATACTCTGTCAGTCTTTTTCTCTGTTCTCTTAAGTAATGTTCTGGTGGTTTTTTTTTTTTGATAATGCACTTATATACAGAGCATTGGCTGAGGAAGCTATCCAGAGGTTGCAAGGGACAATGATTGGTCAGCAAGTTGTTCGTGTATCGTGGGGAAGGAATCCAACTTCTAAACAGGTAAATCATCCTTTAGAATGCTAATATTTACCAACTCTTCATCCTGGCTCTGTTAACATGGAGTTTTTTCTGCATGTTGGTGGTATCGACTTAGCCAATAATGCTTTGTTATGGTCCTTCTAAATATTAGGTTGTCTTTTCTCTAAATGGTTGAAATCTTTTAAAAGTGATGGAGGACAAAGATTCTGACATTATTTTAATATATTATTTTAATTTTAGCTTTTATATTATAAGGACAGATATCAACTGTGGGAGGATAAGATAATTTAATGTTTAGGAGGACTATAAGAGAACCCTTGCCATAAGTTGGATTAATTGAAAGTTCACCAAGTGTACCATTATGTGGATTAATTGAAAGTACTTGGTACTGGGGTTCCGTGGTTGGTCAATAACAGAATTATTGGCAATGAGCTCCCAAATGCATCTGATTTGCATTACTTCTGTATGGAACTTCATGTTGAAATGATCTGGTTATCAGTTTTTCTGCAATGTAATTTATGGTCTTCTATTTAAAGCCTGGACATGTTTGTGTACTGTGTTGTAGGACTTACCTGGCACTTGGGGTCAGCAAGCTGATCCTAGTCAGTGGAGCAGTGCATATTTTGTGTATGGACAGGTTTATGATGGGTATGGCTATGGTGCTGTCCAGGATCCATCATTGTATCCATATGGCGCATATGCTGGATATACTCAATACCCTCCACAGGCATTCTTACTTCTTGTTTTCATATAAATGCCAAAGTTACTTGATCACTTTTCTATCCAGAAATAATTGTACTCTGTTTACTGAACAATGTTAAATGAAAACCTAAAGGGAAAGGTGAACTTGGAGAAAGAAATGAGTTTCTCGTTACCTGAAAACATATGTTAATCTGTGATGATAAAACCTCCTGAATTTTCAATAAGGAAAAGAAGATTCAGATCTAGCCGTTTATTAAGAAGGGCTATCATATTACTGATACATTTTGCTGGAATATGATGCCATCATATTACTACCACTTTCTGTCTCTATCTGAAAAATGCTTCAGTGAAACTGATACATTTTGACAAAAGATGATGGATTTTTTGGGCAATAATGATATTTTAGGGGAGAAGAGGCCCAATTAGTTTATTAAGAAGGGAGCAGATAGCCGTTTTTGCTTTCTTATTGAAAAAAAAAAAGAGTTTTTAATCATCAGCTCTTTCAAGTTCACGAGGAATATCAAACAGTACCAAGTTTTTTGGTTCCTTTGGGGTCAAATTGTAAAGGTTACTCATAGATATCCAATTATGGTAAGTAAGAGAGTTTAAGCAAAGATATATATTTTTTTAATTTAAGATTTTGGGGTTTGAAAAAGAGGGTACACATAAAATGCACAGAGAAAAAGGTGGGGTCCTCTATTGGTAGATAACTGCTGATATGGGATAGCAGGTAAGCGACTGTGAATGCAAATGTAAACCAATTAAAGCAGATATCACTGTATCTCCCTTCTTTACCCTAGGCACCTTAAGTATTCGTTCTGGTTTCAGGCAGAAGGAATGCAAGATATGGCAGCTGCAGAAGGTGTTATGCCAGGCATGGAACCAAAGGAGGAACCCTTCGATCCCCTAGCTACACCTGATGTAGATAGGTAATTTTCTTTCTTTCTGGTAGTATGCACTTTTGAAAAGGACAGCTTGGTACATAAATTGCGCCTTAATATGCCTGGGATTAAAAAATGGTCGGATTGCTTATATGTTACCTTGCATGTATTATACAAGGTCTTTTTTATAACCTGAACACATGACCATTAATGTGTTTTTTGTTCTTTGCAGGCTAAATGCAGCTTATCTTGCTGTACATGGAAACGCGATTCTGGGCCGAGCAATGTGGCTCACGACATCATCATTTCCGCAACAAACTTTTTCTGTTAGCAGCTCCCAGGAGTAGTTTTCTCATTCATGGTGCTTTGTCATATACCTTGAAAGTGTGGCCTCAGTGACAAATCAGTTGCAAGTGTTATAAGACGACTCTGTAGTTATTATGCAGCTGATGGGTACCACTCGTGGGGAATTTGATATAATTATCTAAGTCTGGTGGAAATTGTATGAATTTCGTCAAAGTCACATTTAATAATATTTTCTCTTAAAACGAGGAGAGAGAGAGAGAGAGAGAGAACCGTCGGTTGGTTCAACTTAGATGGTAGAATCAGGAATGGAGTGATCAAATCTCATCAAGAATTTCTCCGCATAAGTATATGCGATGAAGTGGTGAAAGGTGTATGAATCTCATTTGAACTGGCATTTAATTGTCAAATATAATAATATATGTCATACAATAATATATTTTTGCAATGTTATATATGTGCGTGTGTAATATTTTACATAATCGGAATATTCTATGAATATTATTTGTATCGTTATAATTATTATTTTTATGTAGACTTTGTAACGGTTACTCAGTATAAACAGGCTACATAGCTATATAAGATAAAAACGTGATGGATTACATCAATCTTTTTATCCACTTTTTTTTAACTTTTATTATGGTACAGGAGTCAAATTTACTATTCTGAATCATCATACTCTCGCCGTATTATTTTGGTGGTCATCCTCCTTGCTTGCTGTATCATCGATGCTCCCTATTTTTTGTATTCATTGGAGGTCGATTGACTTTTCGGTTCATGCTCATCTCGTAGCTCGACCAACATCTACATCTTTCTTCCTCATCTGTCTTCAACTCGTGTTCATATTTGTCCAGCATCGTCAAATTCGTAGTTTGATCACCATCATCAGAAGAATTCACTGACTCCAACTATTTTGGCCGATTTCGTTGCCGAATTCACTGACTCCAACCTCATGATTTTCACTGGCTCTAATCTATATACACGGGATTCATTCACTAAAAGGTATGAATATCAAAATATTTTTATTGTCAATTAATTAAATTATGCTAATGAGATTATGATATCAATTAAAATTTTGAATCAAAATACGTTAAATCGGTCGATATCTTACCAACATTCAACCAACACATATATGTATTTTGGATAGAAAGACCGTGTTTGAGGGATACGTCTAATGTGTTTATTTATATTTTTGGCAAATTAAATGTGCCAAATATATGCCCGATTGATGCACTTATATGTTCAGGATAGAATGTAAGCGCCTCATAAATGTTTGAAGGATGGTCGTGCACAATACAAACTATGCCTTAATATCTAATCCACATCTGACCGACACACATATACCCATTTTCTATAAATAGATTTCTTAACCGATTTTTAGTCATATTTTACTACAATCTTGAGATCAGATTGAGAAGGAAAAGATAGAAAAAGAGACGAGGAGAGGGAGAAGGCTAGAGAAAAAGAAAATTTAAGAGATCATTACTATATTCAAATAAAAGGTAAGTGTATTTAAACTTTATTTTTTTTATTACTATTTTTTCTGATCTCTTTAGTATTTTTTATTCTAAATGTTTACACATATATTTTTATAGTTAAAGTATTGTTTTTTTGTACGCATGTAATTCTATTTCTATTTCATAAAAAAATTATAAAATATATATCTCAAATCCATATGCATTATGTTTAAATATTAACTTTCTACAATATTATTCTTTTATAACTTTAATTCATAAATATATACTTTTGTATATCACGAATTGCCATATAATCATTCATGAATATTTTATATTTAAAAAATCGATGAAATTATATTAATTATGTTTATTTCTTGCAACATTAGCCGTGCATGTCTACAAATTATACAATTTCATTCCTACATGTTTCTAAAATATAAGATAAAATTTCTGCATGCCCATAATTTTACTATATGTTATATATTTGAAGAAATATAGAAGAAAAATTTCATATAAATTTGATGATAAGCATATTTTTTTTTACTATGAGAAAATCTTATAATATATTTATATTTGAATAGATTTTTTAGTTTGGCTAAATATGGACCATTGTAGAAATTTAGCAAAATATATCCATATATGTCCTAATATATTATTAGTAAATTAAAGGTCACATCTATCATCTGTAAGTAAAAAAAGTAGCATATATTCTTATCTATAGAGTTATGTGTAGTCTGACCACTTACGAGTATTGAATAATAACATATGGCCATTGGTTACACTAAAATAATCATAACCAGAGTTTTGATATTCACCATTCATTAGCAAGGTCATCACTGACCCTTAGTTCTCTATATTTTTGTATAATTTGAACATACTTCTGGTATTTATACAATTTGGTATAATCGAGTATTAGTTTTTGGAATTACACATGATAAATTTACAAATGATATCACTAGTTTCTCCAGATTTAGATCATATCATTATCAAATATGTTCTTGATATATATATATATATCTATTACGTCCCAAATCTCGATCTCATAATTAATACTTAATCAATTTCTTATTAATTAACCAAATTACATTTTCTTAACAATCAAACATAAACTTTGCATCGACACCCCGATTGACCACAATAAAATAAATTTAATCATATGCAAGCCCTAAAACTTGTGCCACGTTCCATGTGGCACTGACATTGACCCAACTGTAACGTTAAATTTTACGTAAAAATGATACCTATCTAAAAATATAATAAGAGTATACAAATTCACGGAAATAAATTAACATTCATAACTTAACATACTTTAATCAAAATACCAACACAACTGACATTCGAATTAATAATTATAGTTGCTATCCAACATATAAAATCAGCACTTACTGTAATATCCCAAATTTTTA
>JAOVVI020010957.1:0-12851 GCA_028571085.2 Nepenthes alata
CCGTGACACGATTTGGTTCAATCTGTTATGAGTTGTGTTAAGCATGGCTACTAGTAAACAATATCAAAAGATAGCACAGTCCATCATTTTGGATTGTGTCAACTCAGGCCATAGATGGCCCATAAATCTTGTCAACTTATAATACGATCGGATTATATCAGACATAGCTCATTTGAAACCAGATTTGGGACAGAAAGGGAACAAGGTAGCTAAAAGGGAATAAAAAATAATTTTATTTTTAATATATATTTTTAACATATGAGCTATGTTGTATTCGATAGGCCCATGGCATGATATAGCTCATAAGTACGTTTGACTTAACATATTATGGGTCATGTACCATGTTAGATTGAGATTTTAAAGTTTCAGTCTATACCTACATGGCCTGTTTACAAAAGCAAATAGCCCAAATAAATGAACCGTATCGTGTCATTTAACATATCACCTCGAAAAAACGGAGTGAGAATATCCCTACATCATTGTATTTTATCAATTTATTTAATTTTTACTTTTTATATTAATTTTGAATAATTAGATTTACCATAATTTAGAACTTAAATTAATGTATACAATTATAACATTTCCATCTTTGATTTTTTTAAAAAAAAAGTACTTTAAAATTTTTTTTATTTTTTAAAAATAATTGAATGAATGGGTAAGATTTGGTAAATTAAAAAAACGTTTTCATATAATTAATAGATTAAGATTACTTAATACATATTAAAAGTGATATTAATTTATTATTGATGGATATACCAGTAATGGGTTAGCCTAAAAAGGAGGAACGGCCCAGATACACACGGCCCATTTATGCCTGGACGGTTAACGCTAGTCGTTAATCGGTCAAAAGGCCAATGAATTGTAAGTAGCCCAAATACAAGACGGCTCACTTGGGTCCAAGACAGTCAACGCTTCCGTTTACTGAAATCACGAATAATGGTCAACACTTTCATTGACCGAAAGTATGACTAGTCGACAGTCTGAAGGACAGGTCTCGAATATGCCAAGCCCAGTGTAGCCCACATGACCATTCTTGGTAACGGTCTTCTCTCCTAATTTTGCGCTCTCCACAGAAGGTAATCTCCACTATAGTGGTCATCAGCAGATTCAACACACATCCCTAAAGGAGGGCGTCATAACTTCTTCCTTGTCTGTCGAAAATCTTAACGGTTCCAGAATATAGAAGGAAAATAATCAAATCAGTAACTGTCACTACTATAAAAGTTCCACGTCAGAAAAGGTAGCAATCCCAGTAGAGCGCACGAATCAAACCCTTCTGCGAAAGAAATGCAGCCCAAAGTAGCGCATATAAAAAACTATGGAGTCTTCACTCCAACACATGCTCTCATTGGCCAACAAACGCTTAAACTCATCCGACAAAAGCTCTCAAAAAAGATCTCTTCTACAAAGCTTACAAGCTTTCAGAAGACGAACGCTCTTTCTCTCTTTACCACTACGTTCCCAGCGAACACAGTGTTTAGAGCCAATGCTCTTTATGAGCCACCAACGCCTTTCGTAATGAGAGCACTCTTCTATCACAAACACTCTCTGCATTCTTCTTACATCCTTTATTTTCACCTTCTTAATTCAAAAATTGTTTGCTAACTTGAGTATCAGAGTATTTTCGGTGGGATAATATCCTACCGACACCTGACCTCTTATTCGTAATTGTGGTATACAGGATTCAAACTCAATGGATAAAATCAGATTCAGACGATCGACTTGATCCGAATCTGTTTGAAATTTGGATCCAGGATGCATCATTAGCGCCATTTGTGAAAAACTTACAAAAAACCAACTATTTTTTACCATAATCTCCCTCAATTTCACCGTCCACCAGCCAAAATGGTGAATACAAGAGCGTAAACTACCGGTCCTGCTAGAGACACGACCACACCTGACCAAGACCACTCTGCTAGTAACTAGGTCAACAGGGTGGTCAACGGTATGCCAACATCCTTTTTTCAGAACCTAACGGAGCACATAAGCAGTATGAACAAAATGCTCCAAATGCTTTGTGCTCGCCAGGATAACGTCCAGTAGGGGGCTCCGCCCGCAGCATTCCCTACTTTGGCCTCTAAGAGAGGAGGATAGAAGAAGAAGAAACTGGCCAAAAAGACCAAGAGGCCAGCCAACGCTCAAGCTCCGGAGACCTCACATGCCTAGAGTCGGTTAAGGTTCGAAGGATGTTTAGGCAATAGGACTCTAGAGGAGAGTCCTGAATGAATAAACCCCCGATACTCCAGGATGGAGACTAGGCCTCAAGCTCAGGAGGGAGCCTCCAGGATAGTTTGATTCGTTGGTAGTAGTAGCTAGCCGGCTACTCGCCATGCTAGAGAAAGGACAGAGTTGAGAATCTACCTCAATTTCAAAAGGACTGGCGATGATGTCCCCACAGATTTACAAGTGGAAAAGATCCTAAAGCGCGTGTTCAAGGATGACGAACAGGCCATGGATCTGGACAGCTCTCCCTTCACGGCATAGATCTTGAACAGTCCCATGCCGACCAGGTTCAAGATGCCAACTCTTGACTCTTACAATGGGAGCGCTGATTCTATGGATTACCTTAATTATTTTCGCACTCATCTGAGTTTACAATGGTTGGAGGATGTAGTTATGTGCCTCTACTTTCCTCTTACGTTGAAGGGAGACGCCCGCATCTGGTTCCATCGTCTCCCGTCAGATTTGATCAGGAGCTTCCAAGAACTCTCTGACATCTTTTTGGCACAGTATGCCTCCAACCGACGAGAAGAGAAGCAATCTTGGCATCTTTCCAATATCAAGTAGAAGTAGGAAGAGAATTCTCAGAAGTTCCTGGATCGCTTCGTAACGGAGGCGAGAAGAATCCCTAGGCTTACAGAAGAGATAAAACTTGGCAGTTTTATCTCGACCTTAACGCATGGAGACTTCTTTAGGCACCTGGCATATAAGAATTCGCAAACCTTTTGAAAAGCAGAATCTATCACCAGGGCCTACGTAACAGTAGAAGAGGCCAACGAGGCTAAGCGTCCCGAGTAGAACAAATAGCCTCACTGTTTCCCAACTGTGGAAAAGAGGAAACACAACGGCAGTGATCACTCCCACCGGAAGCAGCACAGGACTGGAACACCAGAACGAATGGACTACGGGCCAATCAGCCTAACGCCCATGACCGACATATGCTCCAACGTTCTCATGCAGATCCATGGGAAAAAAATTCCTTAAGTGACCAAAACCATTTAACAAAGCGGAGAGAGAAAATCTAGCAATATACTGTGATTTTTATCGATCTCCCGGATACTCCACAGAAGATTACAAGACGCTTCAATGGAAGATCAATGAGCTCATCCAGATGGGCCACCTCACCAGGTTCGTCAGGAACTTGGGGCAGAGCTCTGGCGCCTCAGGCAGGAAAGGACCAGAACCTTCCCAACTACGGAATCGGGTCACGGTTGGAGTGGTTAATATGTTCACAATCCGACCAACCAAGACCCCAGCGGTTCACAAGGAGCAACAGATTGGGGGGAAGAAATATCGCACAGAAGATAATTTCATTAGCTTTAGTGATAATAACATGAGCCATGTAATCTCCCCCCCATGCAGATCCCCTTGTTGTATCCACGCTTATTTCGAACGGTAACGTCGACTACCAATTAAAACGAGTCTTCGTAGATAATGAAAGTTTTCAAGATTTGCTTTATCTTGATGCATTTTTTAAACTTTATTTAAAAAAGAGCCAATTAAAACGTGCCGAAGGCCCCCTCTATGGCTTTGACAATGAACCAGTGGCCATCCAAGGAAAGATCCAGTTGGAGGTCACCCTAAACACATACCCAATAACGGCGATTCGTACACTCCCCTTATTGGTCGTTGACCTGCCTCCGTGTACAATGCTATACTAGGCTGCCCATGCCTAATAGCGTTTGGAGTTATCACTTCCATACCGCATCTCAAAATGAAGTTCCTGACAACCTACAGTATTAGTAAAGTGTTGGGTGATCAAGTCACCAGGAGGACATCATACATGTCCCAAATCGCTCCGAGTCACAGCATAAAGGTAGCAGGAGAGCTTAACCATCGAGATGAAGCAACTTTGCAACAGGCGCGGTCTGGTGTGGCAATCGCTCTAATCCCACTGAATCCGGAGGACCTAGAGAGATGCGTACAGATCGGGAGCTCACTCATCGGGACAGTACGCGACGAGCTGATAGCGTTCTTACGATAAAATGCTGATATCTTCGCATGGTCTCCTGCCAACAAGCCTGGGATTCCAGCCGGAGTAATTGTCCACAAGGTAGGCCTCGATCCTGAATGTAAGCCCTTCAGATAGAAGCATAGGAACCATTCCGTAGAGAAACTCATCACCATCCAGGAGAAAGTGAAGAAGTTGCCAGACGCCGACTTTATCAGAGAGGTCGAGTACTCAGATTGGCTCTCCAACATCGTCCTAGTAAAGAAAAGTAATGTAAAATGGTAAATGTGTGTCGACTTCACCAACGTTAACAAAGCCTACCCAAAAGACAGCTTCCATTTACCCCGGATCGACCTGTTGGTGGACTCAATATTTGGACACGAGCTGCTAAATTTCATAGACCCGTACTCAGGCTACAACTAGATCCGGATGAGCCCAGAGGACAAAGTGTACACCTCGTTCATGACGGATCAATACACCTACTACTATTGGATCATGCCATTTGGTGTGAAGAACACAAGTGCCACTTATCAGGGGCTCGTGAACAAGACGTTCAAAAAGTAGCTCGGCCGTAACATAGAGGTGTACGTGATGACATACTCGTCAAGATCAAGACCACCAATGACCATATTTGTGATCTGGTTGAGTCCTTCAAGGTACTCCGCAAGCACCAGATGAAGTTAAATCCTTCAAAGTACGTCTTCGGAGTGTCCTCAAGGAAGTTCTTCGATTTTATTGTCTCTCAACGAGGGATCGAGGCAATCCCAAATAAGATCAAGGCCCTCATGGATATAACACTGCCACGAGATGTCAATGATATCCATAGGCTAACCAGATGATTGATAGCCTTATCCTGCTTCTTGGCTAAGTCGGGGGACAATTACCAGCCTTTCTTCATGGCTCTAAGGGGGACAAAAGCAAATGGATTCCAGTAGACTACAGAATATCAGACATCCTTCAATGAATTGAAGCAGTATCTGGCCAGTCCGCCATTGCTGACGTCACCCAACGCGCAGAGAAACTAGGCTTGGCACTAGTCTTCTCCGCCCGAAAACTGAGACTTTACTTCCAGGCTCATCGCGTAGTCGTTCTGACCGACGAGTCACTGAAGAGCATACTCCAGAAACTCGACATTTCCAGACGTCTGGTTAAGGAAGCTATCGAGTTAGGAGAGTTTGACATTAAATTTCAGTCTAGACCAGCCAATAAAAGGCAGGCTCTGGCCGACTTCATGGTCGAGACCATGACACTAATTCTGATGGACAACCCACAGAGGATGCAACACTACAAAGGAAAGAACCAGAATGGGTTCTCAACATAGATAAATCGTGTACGGACTCAGTAGCTAGGCCAGAGTAGTCCTGCGGACCCTAGACGGGTCTGAGGTGAAGTACTCCCTCAAACTCGACTTTCCAGCCACCAACAATGTTATCAAATATGAAACCCTATTAGCCAGGCTAAGGCTAGCAAAAGAGTGCTCCGCCAGACGACTGGCCATTTATAACGACTCTGAGCTGGTCATTAACCAAGTAAACCGGAGTTTCGAGGCATGCAACCCTCACATAACCAAATACTTAGTTAAGGCGAAGGATGCCATCCAGAGATTTGTTAAGTTGGACATGGTCCGCGACTCCAAAACTAAAAACTGAAAGGTCGACCAACTTGTCAGGACAGCAACGGTCAAAAATTTAGTGCAGTATTCAAGGGACACGCAAGAAGTCCTGAGCACTCCCAGCACGGAGGAGAAAGAAGTAATGCAAATCTCCAACACAAAAAGTTGGATGCCAGAGATACCTGGTAGGAAGATCATAGCCAGACAACGCGGACGAAGCCAAGCAGATCAAGAAGGCGGCCGGTTGGTACACCATAGCCGAAGGACGACTATATCGTCGTGGTTACTCGACTCTGTACCTCCAGTGCTTAACTCCTAATGAGGCAAACTATGCCTTGAGCGAAATCCACCTTAGGATCTACGGATCGCATATCGCCCATAAAAATCTAGCATTCAAGATCATGCGCCAGGGATATTACTAGCCGACAATGAAGAAGGACGCCCTTGAGTTCGTAAAAAAATGTGAGAATTGCCAACACTATGGCAATCTTCACCACCAGCCGCCTGTCGAGTTGAGATCTCTTCAAACTCTTTGACCTTTTGCGCAATGGGGGTTTGATATTCTCGGCCCATTTTCCATCGCGACAGGGTAAAAAAAATTTATCATCGCGGGCATTAACTAGTTCACGAAGTGGGTTGAAGCCGCCCCATTGGCCAAGATCACCGATCACAACGCTCTAGAATTTATCCGCCAGAGTATAGTCAATAGATTTTGCATTTTTGAGGTCATCGTGGTTGACAACAAAACCCAATTCTCTGGAAAATACTTCACTAAGTATTGCATCAGTCTAGGCATTAGATTGGTCCACACTTTGGTGGCAAACCCGCAATCCCACGGACAGTTGGAGGTCACAAATCGCACGTTACTCCACGGTCTGAAGGCCAAGCTGGAGGACGCAGGGGGCTCATTGGTCGATGAGCTACCCTCCGTCCTATGGTCTTACTAGATGATTCCAAAGGAATCGACACGTGAGACGCCTTCAGTCTCTACTATGGGACTGAAGTAATAATTTTGGTTGAGATTGGGTTTTCAAGTCTTAGGGTTGAGTCCTTTGACCCGAAAGATAACTTCCAGAAAATTTGAGAACACATAGATTTGTTGGAGGGAGTCCGTGACACTGCCAGAATGCGGACAGTAATCTACCAACAATGAGTCACCCGCTAATACAATAAGAAGGTAAAAACGCGACAATTTAAAGTTGGGGATTTAGTCTTACGAACCATTGACACTACGGGTAAGACTACCAACCGAATAAATTTTCCCCGAATTGAGAAGGTCCTTTCCTAATCTTCGCCATTCTGCGGAATAGAGCATACAAATTTCGGACCCAGAACGGCAAGTTGGTCCCACGGATGTGAAACGTGATCCAACTCAAGCGCTACTTCCGATAAGGGCACAGGTAGGTCATCCATATTGCACATGCATGCTTGTAATAAACGTGTCGATATTAATAACATAAATTCTATTTCCATTGTATCATGTTGTTCTTTCTTTCCTTCTCTGTTCAATATGCATGTGTGTACGTTTGTAGGGTTATACAAACGACCTAAACTGCCCCTATGTCGTACGAATTTTTACCTATTCGTAATTAAACCCTAGTCATCCAGACGGCCCATGAGTGGTTGAATTAAACCCTAGTCATCCATGCAGCCGATGAGCGGTTAAATTAAACTCTGGTCACCCAAGCGGCCTATTAATGGTTGAATCAAACCTTAGTCATCCAAGTGGCCCGTTTGCTGTCAATATCTTAGAGGGCTAAAATAACACACGTGATAACCTCCTTCATAAGGAGATAGCATGATCAGTCAATGACGATCGGTAGGAGCAAAGTACTCTATCCAAAGTTGGCCGCCCAAGTCAACGCTTGGGCAGAGTCATCAAGCCTCTACTCACGCGGTAGTATAGAACAAGCTTGATGCGATGTCTGAATTTACCTTGATATCTACTCCAAGACATAAGTCCATCGGAGAGCACCACAAATGCCTCAAGTATTGCGAGACAAATGGCCAGCTTGCGTACAATACACCAAGTCGGTCGGCCAACACAACAATAAGTAGTTAAAATGACAACAAAGACAAAGATGCAGAATATCAATAAAACAATTATTTTATTGATTATGTTCATGAATTTACAATTACATACAAAAAACCAAGGGTGCAAAATCTATGGTAGAGCAGAGCTCCCAGGAGGAGGCGGCAATGGACCCTGATCACTCCGAGACTGTGCCACGAGGTTCTCACGATGCGGGACAGAATAGTTTTCTAGGTGAAGAAATTCAACTGAAAAGTTTGGGTCAACCAGTCGTGTAATGCGTCGGCTGATGTTGACACCTTCCCACACCCGTGCCCACAGCATATCGGAGACCTCATGGGACATATGCAAGTGGCCAACTTGTTCTCCAGTGATGTCATATGTCCCAAGAGTTGGTCAGTACGCCTCGCCACCCGATCAGCTTCCTCTCTTAGACGGACAATCTCTTCCTTCAGCCTGACATTTTCTTCCTCTAGGCTTGATATCATAGTCTGAAGGGTAGCTGTGTCCTCGTGGTGCTCCGCCTTAAGCAGCTCTATCTCCTCCTCAAACCAAGTGATCTCTCTGACGTGGTCAGAGATCACCAGGTCTCTTTGGCACAATCCCTTGCTAACTGCGACCATTATTCTCTCATCCTACAAAAGCCAAGAGCGCTAAATAACAGCAACGAAGGAAGAAAAGGGAGGGAAGGTTTCAAAGGTTTACCTACCAGACTCTGCGATCCGACCTCACTGGCCTGCTTCGAGACCTTGGCCCTGGCAATGGAGGACTGAAAAAAATAATCTCCTAGACAGGCTCCGTAGAAACCCCCACCATAGACTCCTCCGATAACTCCACAGTAAGGCCAACCGCCTCAGCAAGCTCTCAAGCAGTAGGCTCCTCCGTCAGCTCAACACCGATGCCAACTGCCTCTAGGGACTCTCTGGCGGTTGGCACCTCAGGCGCCTCCAGGAGCTCACCGATAGTTGGCTCCTTAAATAATTCAGCATCCGGCACAACATGGAGCTCAGCAGGTGGCTCCAACTACACCGTCAAATGCTCCGGCTGCAGTAGAGCAAGAACGGCGGTATTCACAGTGGAGCGCAGCCTGACCCTGTACGCCTCCAAACTAGCCTCAACACTGCCAACACCGGAGCTATCCCTGACTCTAGTGAACCGGCCAGCCAAAATATAATCTGGTTCTATGGAGGAAGAAGAAGGCATCACCGTTGCCGTCTTCTTCTGCTTTGGACTACTGGGAGCTTCTTCGGTAGAAGGTGAGCCTGCAAACTCGATCGTAAGGGCCCCAGCCTTCCTCCCACGAGAAGGCACCTTTAACTTCTGCACCGAAGAAGGTGGTCCCTATCGTGGCTTCTTGGCCTCCACACGAGAAACCAAATGGTCTCTCCGGAACTATGGAAGGTAGCCCTCCACAAGTTTCAGAAGCGGCTCCACCGTCGCAGTGTCCTTGTCAGTGGGCGTCCTAGTGTAAATGTCGGGCACCCTACCCCAGTCTCTTGCCAAGGGCTAGGAGGCGTCCAAATGAATATAGAAAAATTGGTTCTTCTAATTCTTCAGGAAATCTTATATAGCACTGTTGATTTGAAGTTCTCGTGGGGACAGGGATACCCACTCTCCACCGTGGACGAACTGAAATATTACCCTGACCACCTCCACCGTCAACAGCTTCGAATGGTGGTGAAGAAAGATGCAAAGTGTACACAAGTACCGTACAACATTGACTGGAAACTGTACGATGGGGATTTGAAGGGCGGTCAAAATGTCCAGCAGCTCATCAGGGATTGGAAGGCATAACCCACACCTCAAGTGGGCCTCATACACAGTGATGCAGCCCTAAGGAGGAGAGCAAGCCCTGTCTCCCTCACCGAGCGTCCTGAAGACAATCGACTTATGAATGTTGTACTCAACGTACAACTCCCTCATTTCAATGGCTTTGATCACTGAAGTAATTTAGGTTACAGAAGGCACCACAAAACTGGAAGTAAAAAGGTTGTAAAACATTTAGAAAATTTTCAAAAAGGAAAGCGTGAGAAGTTTGAAACGTAACAAATGGAGTACCTAAAGATGTGTGAATGCTGAAGAAGGAGAACTGTCTCATAAACGTGCGCCCATCATTGTTGACACGTGCCGCTCCCTGAAAGGGTGCAAACGATTCAAATCATCTGGTGCATTAACTACTGGGATCGCAAATTCACTACATGCAGACACGTTACCAACTTTTCAACAGACAGTTCGGCGGCATGATGGCGCGTCATTTCAACTCCCACTAGTTCTCCGGATTCTGGTCTAGGCAGTCAACAAATCCAATCAACGCTTATTTAGCAATTATCCAAATTTTGGCCAAAACGGTCAACGAATCCGGTCAACGCTTCCTTCAAAAGTTCTCCAGATTCTACCCTAGATGGTCAATGAATTCGGTCAACAATCTTCTCAGCCAGTTCTCCAACTTTTAGTCTAGACGGTCAATGAATTCGGTCAACGATCTTCTCAGCCAGTTCTCCGAATTCTGACATAGACGGTCAATGAATCCGGTTAACAATCTTCTCAGCAAATTCTCCAGATCTAGACTTTACGGTCAACAACTATAAGCAACACTATCAGCAGACTAAGAGTCATCACCAGTTTTGTCACCAAGTCACCTCAGGCAAGTAACCCAACCACTCGCATCCCATCTTGAACATGTTAGAGGCCAGAGTCCCAAGCCACTAGCATAAGGGGCTAGTAATGGGTACACTAATAATGGGCTGGCCCAAAAAGGAGGAGTGACCCAGATCCACAACGACCGATTTGCGCCTGAACAGTTAACACTAGTCGTCGATTGGACAAAAGGCCAATGAACCAGGAGAAGCCCAAGAGCAGGACAGAACTTGCTCCTAAGACGGCCAATATTTCTATTGACTAGAAGTATGACCGGTTGACGGTCCGAAGACCAGGCCTCAAGTGGGCCAAACCCAGTTTAGCCCACGCATCCGTCATCGACCAGTAACAATCTTCTCCCCTGATTTTGCGCTCTCCACAGAAGGTAATTTCTATTATAACGGTCATCAGTAAATTCAACGCGTATCCCTAAAGAAAGGCCCCAAAATCCTTTCCCTGACTGCTGAAAACCCTAGCGGTTACAGAATACATAAGGAAAGTAATCAATCCAGCGACCATTACTACCATAAGAAATCCACGCCAGAAAGGGCAGGGATCCCAACAGAGCGCGGGAATCAAGCCCTTCTACACAATGATGGTATCGCAGCACAATGGCTATAAAAGACCACGGAGTTCTCACTCCGGGGCACGTTCTCATTTTGCCTACAAAAGCCTAATACAAAAAACACTCACATTTTCGACATTCTAGCTCTCTCTCTCTCTCTCTCACTCTGTCACTCTCTCACTCTCTTTACTACTACATTCTCAAAGAACAGAGTACTTAGAGACTTCGCTCCTCACGGGTAACAAAAGCCTCTCTACTTACGAGAGTACCACCACGTTATAAACACACATCGCATCCATACATCGCATCTTATTACATCCCCTTTCTTATTTTGAAGGCTGCTTACTGATTTGAACGTCAAAATATTTTTGGTTGGACTACATTTTACTGTCATCTGACCTCCTGTTTGTGGTTGTGGTGTGTAGAATCCAGACTTGGTGGACAAAGTCGAACTCAAACGGATAACTTGACTTGAATCTGTTTGAAACTTGGATCCAAGACACATCAGTAATAATAATAATAAATATAATAATAATAATAAACGTAGTAATAATAATAATAATAATAATAATAATAATAATAAACGTAATAATAATAATAACAATAATAATAATAAACGTAGTAATAATAATAATAATAATAATAATAATAATAGTTTCAAAGTGGTGCACGAATAGTAATTCCCAATATACTGGGAATAAATAATACCAAGGTGGTGGGCGGTAATATGTATTCCTTCGAATCCAGAAATAAATATTCCCAGAAATAGTTATTCTTTTCTAAGTTGCAAACCAAACTAAGGAATTGTTATTTCTTGAGGAATAAGGTGGGAATAAAAATTTTATTCTCACCAACCCAACGCGCCCCTAAAGATTTATATATATGCCTCATTAATCTTCCTAATCCATATTATCATGATGACCTTCTTTCTTGTTCCCTATTTACGTGACAGTTCCGTTGAAGGCATAGGCTTTGAAGCTCTTCCAAGAGAGCAACCCGGCATCGTAGAGCCAATGTTCGGTTCATTGACAAGGATGGGGAAGGAAAGAAGGGTGAGCTTGCAGCTTCTGGAGGAGGAGGCATAATTGAGGAATCATGGGGCACCTTGGACACGTTCCTTATGGCCACAACAGCGGAGGGTGGTAGTAATGCAAGAACCAGAGAGGAAACAAGAATGTTTCGCATCGTAGGAATGGGTTTTACTTGATCTACAGTGTCCTTCGTAGGAGGGCAGATGCGACCAGAAGGTTGATAGACCATTTTCGGCCGACAAGGGCACCTGTTTCAATTGTGCCCTAAGGCATGGCACACCAGGAAATTGGACCGTTTCTAGGGGGAACTCCACTGTGATGTGGGTGACAACATCCTCCCGGGATTTCGGATCAAACCCAATCACGAGGTACACCGATTCTGGCAGCAGGACAGTCTCACCACAAATTCTGGCAAATTCTAGCCCATTCAGAGTCTCAGTTTTGTCTATCCACGTGCGACGGCTCTTTAACTGTACTATCAAGTTCTTATTCTGATTTTTGAAAATAAAACATATCATAACCAAATGTTCGATCATTTGTTCACACACAATCCAAATGTCAATTTATGATACTACAAAAAATACTACCAAAGGATCTAATAACAATTAAGAAATCACATCCGAAAATGACTCCGTTAATTCATCTTCTAATTGACTAAGATAATAAGTAAGAAAAAATATTTTAAATTAAAAATAGAGCAACCAACAATATATCTAATATTATAATTGATGGGTACACCAAAAATGGGCTGGGCCCTCAAAAGTCAACGGAGGCCCACAAAGGCGGTCAACGGCCTTACGGCC
>JAOVVI020010960.1:0-12849 GCA_028571085.2 Nepenthes alata
TTGATACTCATCTCTTATTAAATAGTTTACATACATAGTTGATATCAAGCTAGTCAATTCCTTCTCGACATTCCCTTGAAATTCAAAAAGCATATATTTTGGAATACAAAATAGGACTATCTTGATCAATCCACACGTGTGACAACATGCAAACTAGTCCATTCCCAAAATAGTATTGAAATCAAGCATTTCTAGCAAAATTATATCTACTAACAATTAAAACTTATTGAACCAAATCAAGCACTAGCATACACGATATTAGCCATTAAATACGTACTTATTAGAGTAGATACCACTATGAAAAAAATTAAAAATTGAAGGGAGTTCATGCAAATTATAAACAAACTTTGGATCCATGAATGAGTTGGTAGATCTATGATCAATTAACACATAAGTTATAGAATCAAAAATCCACATGTTACCTTCAATCACCAATAGATCGACACTTACAAGCTTTGTCATTACTGTGAAAGTCTTTCCTGGGATAGTGAGTTTACTCTCTTTGCGCTTAGTAAGAATTGGGCAATTCTTAATCATATAACCAATTTGTCCACAATTGAAATAAGCTCACTTTGATGATAGTGTTGTCTTTCTTCATGGTGCTTGCCATAATACTTGCATACCAACTTACAGTATTAACCCTTTATTGGTGAAGACTTAACCCTAATTGCCTTGTCATCCTCTTGCGCCTTGGACTTAAATTGGGATCGACTTGACTTTGATCCTTGGCTTTTCCTATTGGCCTCTTCTCGAAGAACTTCTTTCTCTCTTACACCTACTCAATGAGTAGGGCTCAATTGACCATATCACTATAGATACTTAGCCAAAGTGGCACCAATGGTCTTTGAATTGAATCATGAAACCCTCGCAAGAATTTTTTGGCCCTCCTACCCTCATACACCATCACGTGCATGGCAAATTGAAATAATTCTGTGAATTTAATGTCATGTAATACCCCCTAATTTTTTTTAATTTATTTTAGATGTAATTGATATTTTGAGTAATTTGGATGTGATAAAATTTAAATATATATATTGTGAAATTTTAGAGGATTCTCAAATCAGCAATGTGATGCCTGATACATGCCTAAAGGGAGCTTGAGCATCAATTTTAGAGAATTTGCACTTGAGGTGTGCTTGTGTTAGCATCCAAACGCTAGTTGGATAATTACATAAGGAAAATAAGGAAAGAATAAAAGCGGAGGAGGTGTGCGGCATAAGTAGGCAAGGGAAGGAATAGAAAGAAGAGAGGAGAGAGTGATATAAAGGAGAGAGAGAGAGAGAGAGGGTTTGCATCCATCAGAGGTGCACACAACATGGAGAGAAGGAGGGAGAGAGAGGGAGAGAAGAAGAGAAAAGAAGAGGCGGTGGGAGGAAGAAGAGGGAGAGAGGGGGAGAAGCAGAGAGGGAGCACGCAGAGAGAGGGAGGCAAAGGCATGAGAGGCGCGCATGGCAGGAAAGAGGAGGAGAAAGAGAAGGTGCCATTTAGTTACTTTAAAATATTTTTTTGTCGGATCTGCTTATTATAAGATCGAAACAAGTATCCTCTGATCCTATCATTTATTTATTTTAGTATCTAATGTATTTTTGTTCTGATTTGGAGGTTTAAAATTTTTACATGTAAGTTTTTACTTAACCCGTTTATTTCTCTCGGTGCATGTGCATTTTTTATCAATTGTTTGGAAACTTTTTATTGAATTTATGAATATTTGAGGATTTTATGATTTTGTAAATAAATGGATAAATATCTGATACTACATATTTTTATATCAGTATGAAAATGAGTATAAAATCTTGCATGGGCCATGCAATTTCACATGCATGTGTCGAGATTGTGGTCACTACCTTTGGATTTGTTATTGAATATTTTGGCCAACTCCTGATGGAGAGATATTTGTTATTGAAAATCCCTTTCCATCGGTAGAAAATGTTTTATTTGTAGTGGCCCACTCCTCTAGGTATTTAATTGAAATTTATAACATATTCGGACGTTCTAATATATTTGACAAATTTGAGAATTGTACACAAAATCATGGGTCATAAAATATAGTGAGCAACCTTACTTATAAGAGATAGAGTATATATGTGGCCTAACATATTGGCCTAAACTGCATTTAATTTAGCTTAAAGTTATCGGATCAAAAGTAACCCTTCCTCAAATTAGCATTTAAATAACCGGAATTCAATTTAGTGCATGCTTTGCATTTTTGTATGGATTTATATTCAGACTTTGATTTGAATTTTGATTTTGAGATTCATCGATTTTGACTACAAATGAGATTTGGTATTTCTCTTATATTTGATTCTGAATATATATCTTGATTTGGACTTTAGATTATCTATTTATGGTGCTAATCCATCTTTTGTATATGCAATTGGATCATCTGGCAGGACTAAGTTGGCCATACAATGACTAGAATTTAAACATCACATGGGCAACTCATAAATGAAAAGAAAAGAATATCAAAGCCTACTCCCTTCGACTCACGCTAGCAGCTATAATGTACTTCATTTGAAGGAAGCACAATCAAAGAATGTTCCACAACCCACACCTACGGGATGAGACCCAACTAGTTAATCAGATCACTAACACGATTTGTCAAAAGTTGAAAATGACTACCATTGGACAGTATAGAAACAACAGGTCCATTGCAATTAGATGGAATTTACCTTTAAGTGTGTAATAGTCAATCTTAATTGTATCAATTTTTTTCTCTCTTTCGTGTTTTATTTTGATGTTATTCTCTACATAGCATGTTTGTGAAGCTCGGGGGATGCCCTAACTAATATACTCTACCTCTAAGGCTGTATAAAACTTAGCGATACAATATAGTTTACGTAAATTCTTTTAATCTCAATACACAAATTACTTACCAAAAAAAGATTGGATCATCTAGCTATTAGATTCTATCCTTGATCATGATTTGATTAGACATTAGATTGGACATCTACTTGGACATCTGTTATCTGATTTTGATATCCATATAACTTTTGTTATATATATATATACATCTTGAGAGAATTATTTTCTGATCGGATATCTATTTTAATTTGATATACAATTTGAGTACAAGATTAACATTGATTTTGGATATTCAATTTTATTTCAAATTTGATAATTGGATTTTTTATATCGGCGATTTAAATTTATTCCTGTTATATGATATTTGGCATTTGATCTTGGACCCTCGCTCTGATTTATTGGACACGTTTGTTTACATATATGATATTTATTGAACTTTAGTCTCTTATTTTCCTATTTTATCCCTTTAGTATAGAGGGCTTAGATATCTTGTATGAGCTGGACGAGATCTGATGCGGCACCATATATTGTGGAGAGTATCGTATCTATTTAGATAGATGATATCGACTGTATTTCACCTCTTTTGGGTAGATTCTATTTTGGATTGTTATTTGGGTCTATATGGATTATATCTTTGAATATTGGGATTGACCATGGTTACATTTTTGGAGTAGTTAGGATATTATGTTATACATTGAATATGACTATGGCTGATTTGTCACCCCCTTACGATAATTATAGAATAGGTCATATTTATATTATTTGAACGGTTGTCCAAGAAGGTCCTATATTGGGTTATTTGGTCTAACTATTATTATTATTTTAGATATTTAATTTGGAATTTAATTATCTGTTATTTAAAATTTGATTATTTATTCATTAGACCTACTTGGTTCTGGTTCATTACAAATGGTGTTAAAGAAAAGTCATAAGGAGATGTATTTTAGTTCATTTTGGGTGGTTAATTAATAAAATATTTGGTGTGATAAGTGTTGTTTACGGTGAATAATAGAAATTCATTTTGTAGAGGTTCAAGTTCAAATAAAAAATTGGTCATTTGGTTACGATAGGTCACTTGAGAGATATAATGGGTTGTATGATCTAGCAGTCAACTGAGGATTTAGCCGCTATGCGAAGGTTGGCCTGTCGAAGGGCATTCTTCGGTGGAAAGGTGGGAGTTTTAGAGAGTCTATTTGACAGATTTAAGAGTGGGCTTGTTTCAAAGTTTTGGGAGAATTTGATTTGATCAAAGATGAATATTTGATCTAGAAGATGGAAAAGATATTTTAGAAGATTGGTTGGCCCATATGATGATAAAGTTAAGTTGTTATATTTGAGATGGAAGGTGAGGCTGGCTGGCGGTGGTCCATCCGACGTCATATCTTGGGCTAGGAAAATAGGAAGATAGCTTGGGGTGTCTTCTGTGAGGCATTTTTTGAAAAGTTTTTTCCATCAAACATTTGGAATATTAAAAGAAAGGAATCAAGACTATAGTAGAGTACGACACAGTTTTCAAAGCTATTGGTTTGCTCCCCATTCAGTTGTAGATGAATCCCCGAGAGCCCAAAACTTTCTATTGGGGTTTCAAGATTTAATTCGGAAGCAGTTAGTGCCTTTCTGATTATGGACTTATAGTGAGGTACTAGATTAGGCCCTATTGATTTTGTGGGAGTAGTTTTGAGGGAAATATTTTTAGAATTGATGGGAAGATGATGGGATTGATCTCGACTTTACATGCAAATCATTTGATGAAAAAAGGATGTTGAGCATATTCAGCATATGTGACACATTCGAAAGTCATTCTATGGTCATTGATGATATTCTGGTTGTATATAAGTTTGAGGAAGCTTTCCTTTAGAAGGATTTGTCTGGATTATTTTTTTGGATCAAGAGTTTGAGTTTACTATTGAGGTTGTGCTATGATCGACACATGTTTTGAAGACTCCACAAAGAATGGTTTCATCTAAATTAAAGGAATCAAAGCAGCAATTGTAGGAATTATTGAAGAAAGGTTTCATATGGTGTATCATTGTGGAGAGCTTATGTGATTTTGGTGAAGAAAGATGGATTGATAGTTGCAAGGAGCTCAGCAGAATGATTTGTATTAAGGATACCACCAATCGAGGATTAAGTAAGAGGATGTGCCTGAGACGGCCTTCAGGACAAGATCTCAAGAAAAAGGTAATTATTTGAATAAATGTGAGTTTTGGTTGGAGAAAAAATTAGTCGGGGTCAAATTGTTGCTATAGGTTATGTATTTGTAGATTCGAAGAAGATTGAACCGATGGGAAAAGCTGACTAATGTCTCGGAGGTGTATATTTCTGGTGTCTGGCTGGATATGGTATGGAATTTGTTGAGATATTTAGGGATTTGGTGCCTCTAATTTGATTGGCACAAAAGTGGATAGTTTTCATTTGGGATGAAGATTGTAAAGCAAGTTTTTAGGAGTTGAAGAATAGATTCACGTCCATGCCAGTTTTGGTCAATCACTTATGGAGCAAGTGGATTTGTGCTGTATTATAATGCCTTTGAGAAAGGTATGGATAGTGCGTTAAAGTAGTGTGGCTAAGTGATTGCTTATGGGTCAAGGCAATTAATAGTTTATAAGCAGAATCATCCTAGCTTGATTTGGAGTTAGTAGCTGAATTTTTTTTTTGTAGTAAGTAATGTGTATATTGTTTGATGATTTGGAGATATTATTTGAATGGAGAAGAGCTTGTTTATGGCTACTAAAGTTTTGAGTCGAAAGTATTCAAGGTTAATGGCATATTTGAAGATCAAGGAATGAGAAATATTGTGTGGAGTAAGGAGTTGCACTTGCGGTTGTACTCCCTCGAGTTGAGGATGTTGTTGTCATGTATTCAGGTGCAGCCTGTGATTTAGAGAAAATTAATCTGGATAATGAGCTGTATTTGATGAGCAACTGATATTTGATGAAGATTGGTGGAGATTTAAATAATGAGCCACGAGCAGCTTTCCTGTGTGGCCTGATGGGATTCTCTGTTTCAGGATAAGATTCGTATTCCGAATATTGAGGAATTAAAGGAGAGAGAGGTGTGCACGGCAGGAGAGAGGAGGAGTAAGAGAAAGTGTCTTTCAGGCATTTCAGAATATTTTTTTATTATATCTACTTAATATAAGGTCGAGACAAGTATTCTCTGACTCTATCCTTTATCTATTTCAATATATGATATAATTTGGTTTTAATTTGGAGGTTTAAAGTTCGTGCATGCAAGTTTTTACTTGACCTGATTATTTCCTTTTGTGCATGTGTGATTTTTATTGATTATTTGGGGGCTTTTTATTGGATTTATGAATACTTGAGGGTTTTGAGATTTTGTAGACAAATGGATAAATATCTGATATTATATATTTTTATATCAATTTATTTATATGAAAATGAGCATAAAATCTGACATGGGCCGTATATTTTCTTATGCATATGTTGGGTTGTGGTCATTACTTTTAGATTTATTATTGGATATTCTAGACAATTGCCGATGGGGAGATATTTATTAATAAAAATTTCTTTTCGTCGATAGAAAAGGCTTTGTTTGTAGTGACCCCCCCTCTGGGTATTAAATTAAAATTTATAATAAATTTGAGGATCCTAATATATCTCATAAATTTAAAAATTATACCCAAAATCGTGAGTGATAATATACAGTGAGCAACCTTATCTATGAGAGACAAAGTACAAAGATAGCCTAGTATACTAGCCTAAACTGTATTTGATTTGGCCTAAGATTATCGAATCTGGAGTGATCATTTCTCAAATTAGTCTTTAAATAATTGAAACTCAAATTTTGTACATATTTTATATTTTTGTATATATTTGTATTCAGTCACTCATTTAGACTTTGATTTTGAGATTCACCAATTTTGGCCATAAATTAGATTTGGTATATTCGTATATTTAATTCTAATTATATATTTTGATCCAAACTTTGGATTATCTATTTATGGTTCTAATCTGGCTTCTACGCATAAGATTGGATTGTCTGGCTATTGGATTTTGCCCCTAATCATGATTTGACCAAAAATTGAATTGGAAATTAGATTGGGCATCTACTTGGACACCTTTGTTTGATTTGACATCTGGATCACTTTTGTTATATATATACATCCCGAGAGAACTATTTTCTATTCGAACATCTGTTTTGATTTGATATACGATTTGAGTATATGACTACCATTGGTTTTGAATATTATATTTTATTTTGAGTTTAATTATTGGATTTGTGATATCGATAATTTAGATTTATTCCTGTTATCTGATTTGGCATTTATTCTTGGACCCTCGCTCTAATTTATTGGACACATTTGTTTATATATATGATACTTGTTGAATTTTTTGCTCATATTTTTCTATTTTATCTATTTAGTGTAGAGAACTTAGATATCATTATTAGAGTTGAACGAGATCTGACACGACACCAAATGAAATCTGACACGACACCAAATGTTATAGAGAGCATCACATCTATTTAGACGGATGATATCGACTGTAATTCATGTCTTTTGGATGGATTCTATTTTGGGTTGTTATTTGGATGTATATGGATTATATCTCTGGTTATTGGAATTGACCGATTATATGTCCATGGATATATTTTAGGAGTAGTTGGGATATTATGTTATATATTGAGTATGACTATGGTTGATTTGTTACCTCCATTACAATAATTATAAAACTTGTTATATTTATATTGTTTAAATGGTTATTTGATGAGATTTTGTATTAGTTTATTAGGTCTGACTATTATTATTATTATTTTAGATATTTAATTTAAGATTTAATTACCTGTTATTTAAATTTTGATTATTTATTATTCTGACCTGCTTAGTTCTAATACGTTATATGCCATATTCTGCCGCCCTCCGTATGCCCTGCCTTAATAAAATCACCCAAATTGTAACAAGATTTCTCACAATCTTTAGTAAACTAGATATGAAGAACTTCATCCTCATGAATATTAAAATTTTCCCATGACTCTTTATTCAAATCCTCAATAATTTCTATCAAATACAGGTCATTCATTTTGTACTCTTTGATCTTCTTCATTATCATTGATTAAATCAGAAAATACGACAAAATTATTCTCGAACCTTAAGAGTAAAATTGACTATTGCAACTTCTTATACCATTCAATATCTCTCACTTCTTGATCACCAAATGAGCAATTATGCTCAAAGATTTCCACTTAATGCATTCCTAACCACATTCACCTTGCTTAACTGATATTAGATTTCACAATTATAATCTTTTAATAGATCTATATATCGATATTACTACATGTTCAACTCCTGTGGAAACAAATATTTAAGCTCTTATGATCCAAATAAACAATAAACTTCGCCCTATATGTATAATGTCTCAAAATCTCTAAGACAAGTGTCATCGCCACCAATTTTAAATCATTGTTGGGACAATTCTATTTGTGAGCCTTAGTTGTCTTCACCCGTAAGTAAAAACTTGTCCACATTGTATCAAAACACAAACCAAACCTCTCTTTAAAATATCACAATATATTATAAAACCTCCACATCCATCTAAGATTGATAATATTGGTGTAGAAGTCAAATTTTCTTTTCACTCTTGAAAACTCTTCTCACAGTTCTCATCCCAAAGAAAAAACATTCGCTTTTAAGTTAGATACGTCAGTGGTACCACAATTTTTCAAAAGTTCTCAATGAAACATCTATAATATTCAACCAAACCTGAAAAATTTCAACTTCCATAATATTAGTTGGTCATTCTCAGTTTGTTACTACCTTAACTTTCTTTAGATACACAGTTACGCCTCATGTGCAAATTATATGCCCAAAAAATGAGACTTCATCTAACCAAAATTTACACTTCTTAAATTTGGCAAATATTCATCTTTCCCTCAAGGTCCATAGAGTAAATCTCAAATGTATTGCATAGTCTTTAAAACTCTTCAAATAAATGAGAATATCATCAATAAATATTACTACAAACCAGTCCAAATAGGGTTAAAAAATCCAATTCATAGGATCTATAAATGCTACTGGTATATTTTTTAACCAAAAAGGTATTACCAAAAATTCATAACAGTTGTACCTCGTTTTGAATTATATCTTGAATATGTCCTTATATTTGATCCCCAACTAACAATACCTCAAACAAAAATCTATCTTAGAGAAAAATCCATACTCCTTGTAATTGGTCAAACAAATCTTCAATCATTGGTAGGAGATACTTGTTCTTAATAGTAATCTTATATAGTTTTTGGTTATCAATACACAATCTAATCAATCTATCCTTCTTGTTCATAAAGAATACTAGTGTTCGGAGCAGGCATAAAACCTACACAATCACTTGTCGAAGTCGACGAAGACCCTAGCTCAATGCTGGGTGCTAATGCTTAAGGCGTATTTGAGATCCACTTTGGTTTCCATCTTTTCATCCTAGCACATCTTGGCTTAGCATAGTTTTGAGCAAGGTTTAGACTGGCTTCCTCCTCTGCAAGCTGGTGATGGCGGGCCATTGCTGGGGCAGTCTTGGAGGAGTGGCGGCTCGGCTAATTTGGTGAGAAAGGGTGACACCCCATCTCCTTCAACCAAGCGGCTCAATCCTAGGCCACCCTCGGGAGGTCTACTCTGGAGCTTTCCGACGGGGGTACGTTGTCAAGTTTACACTCGGAATATCACTGCCACACTAGGTTTGGCATATGGCCTTGCGCAACTATGGCTAGTTTTGGTGGACAACTTTAGGTGCATGCTTCCCAAGATGGCACTGGTGCTTCGTGCCTCGCTCTGACTAGCGAGGGCTTTGGTATGTGCTTCCTACTTCATTAGCTGGAGGGTAGCAGTGCATAAGAGCCTGAGCTTTTCAACCGTCTGGAGCATGGTGATCTAGCCACTAAGAATCCATTCCAGGGTCATATGCCTGCTTGCCCTTCAAGTGTCTATCCCAGTGGGTAGGACTTCAGTAGTCGGATCACCATCTCATGTACTCTTTTTCTTTCCTCCTAAGTTGTACGCTTGCTGTTGTGGGCTTTAGACTTTGTAAGAGGAATTAATAACTAAAACATTCGAGCATTCTTTTAACTTTGCTGCATGGCTTCAATATTCTAGCGCGAATGATTGAAGCGTTTGAATGTTGTTTCTAGCTGCTTGGGTTACGCTGGTCTAACAGTCTAGTGCTCTGAAAACTCATTCTTCTAGCAATTCGGGTCATAACTACTCATCCCCACGCTTGGCAGGAACAAGAGCCACCCGAGCTTGCCTTAAGTAGGTCAGGGTCAAGCATCTTGATAGTGTGGTCAGTTGGCATCTTGTTCTTTTGGTGGTCTGACTCACGATGGTCTACCCTAACCCTTGGTCAGGGCATAGGCCAATTGGATGAGCCTCGAGTCTTCCAGGGCTGGGATTTGTTGGTTTGCCACATTTGGAAAGTGACGCACCAAGGCATCATTAACTGAACTGTGTCGTCGTTTGCGCCAATTGAGGTGTTAGGTTTCATTGATGATGATGGGGAGCGCTGCATCACTTGTCATATTGGTGCCAATGAAAAGACACATAACTACATGCCAGGGTAAAGGCACGTGTCACAACCATTTTTGGTATGCACAGCTCCAACATCTCCGAACGACACCATTTCTAGATCTAGGCATTTGGCTATTTAAGCGCTAATCCTTCAACTATTTTGGCATTCTTTCGTTTTGTAGATGTTTCTGCCCTTTGCTATTTTTCCTGCTTTAGGTCAATGTGCCTGGAATGGGTCATCAAGACGTTGACGATATTCCAGCTTCATTTGCTTCATTGTCTTTTGTCTCTTTGGTACCCTCAACTGGGGGGAGAAGCGACAATGAGCGCATGATAGAGGACACCAAAGGAGGCGACTCAGGGAGTGAGGTGGTTGTCGAGGAAGGGCATAACCTAAACACCTCGACTTCTGAGCCCCCAGAGGTTTTGAGGGGGCCTCCTGGCTCTGAGTTAGTGGAGTTCATTTGCCTTCTCGTGAAGGAGGACATTAGAGATTTCTACATCCTATGCCTTTACACTGCAGCCTCTAACTGACCATTCTTTTCTATTTGCCTACCACAATAGGGGCCTCTAGGTGGAAGAGGCTATGCGTTTGTGAGGGAGTGAGAATGCCCACTTGCTTCATGCGTGTACCGATCAGATCACCAAGGAGATGGAGCACCGGGTCACCACCACCATGGCCAAGGTGCAGTTAGGCTTGGAGCAAGTCAGCCATATGAACCAAGCTTTATTCGAATCTTAGGAGAGATTGCGAGAGCTCACCAAGGAAAATGCTCAGGCTCTAGATCAAATTGCGTCACTTAAGGATGAACTTCGAAGACTCGATTGTAGCTCATTGATGCTCGGAGAGAGAATGCCTAGCTTAGAGGCAAACTTCCACTTATAGTGTCTTCAGATTCCGGTCATGGGCCTACGCCACGCAGACTGGGGTGTCCCTAGCCCTAAGAAGGTGTTCTAGTTAGGCCACAGATGCAGATTGCTTCTTGTATCTTTTTGGGGCTGCTAGATGCTTCAAATGTATATCTTGATTTTTCAATGGGATAGTTGGGTCATCTTGACCACTGTTGCCAATATTGTTTCTTGACACACTGAACTTCTCGATCCAATGCTTCTTTTAATGTTTTTCTACTCATCGTCTAAGCATTGACACTATTATTGTCAGGTTCGTTCGGATGCGTTTGTCTGCTTGCGTTCTTCCCTGCAGAAGGGCGTCGTGGCATGGAGGAGACGTGGTTGCCATCTAAGCCTTGCAGGTACTATTATCAGAAGCTTTGAGGCCATCATTGCCGGGCTAGTGCTAGCCTAGGACGTCGCCCACATATACCCGTTGGTACTCAGTCCTATCAAAGGACGTCATAACTTTTATGCATCCAGTCCAAGCCCGCCGACCATTATAGATTGATGGTGCTCACCCCTATAGGAGGGAGTTGTCGCATGCATGCTGAAAAGCCTCCAAAGGTTTAGTTTGACTGTGCATAGGCCACTTGGTACGGGACCGAGGTTCAAATTCAACCACATATGGGTCGCTCAGTACGTGACTAATGTTTAAATTCGACTGTGTATGGGCCTCTCGGTATGGCATTGAGGTTCAAATTTAACCGCATATGAACCGCTCGGTATGGGATTGATGTTCAAATTTAAGTGTCTCTGGGCCGCTAGGTTTGGGATCAAGGTTTGGTAATAGGCGAATGGAAATTTACCCAATTTAGGAGCAGTCTAGGTTTTTGATTTTAGGCAATATTATTTAAATATTCGTATGAGCAAATAGACAACGAACAAATAATTATTTTATTAATTACAGTATGATTCAAGCACTCAGCATAATGTGTGCAAGACTTACCCAAATTAGGCACAAAATTGTCGATGGTACTTGCAATGGATGGTGCGCTGGACCCTTGGGAGCAGTTCAAGGTCCTGAGTGCATGGTTGACATGAACCGCTTTGGAGGGTCATCATGGTGCTTTGGCCGATGGCCTCTATTCTCCGTAAGACTTGGTCCTTCACCATGGATTGGCTGGGTAGCGACTTACTGCTGCGTTAGGTGGTACAGGTTTTGTTGTCAATCGGTAGGCCTTAGGCGACTCGGACTAATATGGCGCTTGGCCTAGCGATGCCTACTGGATAGCGGGCCAAGCATGTCAAGCCCTCATTATGAGGATCACAATAACTTCTACGGAGTTCACAACTATGCAATGGGCCGATGAGAGGCGTTGCCATGGGACTGGTCTTCTGGCCTGGAGTCGTAGCCGGTGCATCTCGCTCTGGAAGATCGCCAAGGCCAAGAAAGATCCCTATTAGCAGGGGGACGGCCACTCACGCTAGTGGTCTAGCATCTACAGCCCTACTCTTCGTGACGCTATGTGGAGTTACTTCCCAAGAAGGGAGCCTCCTCGCAACACCAGAGCCTCATGGACCATACCACTATGGGTTTTCATCCATTGTTCATGGCTTGGAAGGTTTTTTTCCCGCTGCCTACCCCTGTCACTTGTGGCCGCCCGAGCCACATGGTCTTCAAGCCACCAGATTTTTTGCGG